>CM024528.1:39213853-39342597 GCA_014182385.1 Eucalyptus viminalis | reverse complement strand
GAAGATCCAAGAAAACCAGACTCGTATTCAGACTAAAAAGGCTTTATATGGTTTGAAGCAAGTACCTCGAGCTTGGTACGACAGACTAAGTAAGTTTTTAATTCAAAACGGTTTTGTCAAAGGTAAAGTAGTTACTAAATTGTTTATCAAAAGAGAAAGCAAAAGTTTTTTACTTGTTTAAATTTATGTTGATGATATTATTTTTGGATCTTCTAATGAAAATCTGTGCAATAAATTTTCTAAGTCTATATAGGATGAGTTTGAAATGAGCATGATGGGTGAGCTAACCTTCTTTCTTGGGCTTCAAGTGAAATAACAGAAGGAATGAATCTTTATTCATCAAGAAAAATATGCTAAAGAACTTGTCAAAAAGTTTGGACTAGAAAATTACAAAAAGACTGATATACCAATGTCAAGTTCTTTGAAGATGGACAAAGATGAGGAAGGAAAGAAAGTTGACGAGAAGATATACATGAGTATCATTGGTTCACTTATTTATCTAACTGCATCTAGACCTGACATTTTGTTTAGTGTTTGCATGTGTGCCAGATTTCAAGCAGACCCTAAAGAATCTCATTTAAGTGCTGCAAAGCATATTATCAAATACATTGCCTCAACTTCAAATTTGGGTCTCTGGTATCCTAAAGAATGAGACTTTACTTTTGTTGGATACTTAAACACAGACCTAGTCGGATGCGAGTTGATAGAAAGAGCACCTCACACTGTCAACTACTTGGAAGCAGGACAATGTCTTGGTTTTCAAGAAAGCAAAGTACGATAGCTCTTTCTACAGCGAAGCATAATATGTAGCTCTTGGAAGTTGTTGTTCACAAATTCTGTGGATAAAATAACAGTTAAGAGACTTTGGAATTGAATATTCATGCACTCAAATCAAATGTGACAACACATTCGCAATCAATCTCACCAAGAATCCGATTCTTCACTCAAGAGCAAAACATATAGAGATTCGACATCATTTCATTAGAGACCATGTTCAAAATGTAGAAGTTTCAATTCAGTTTATCGACTCAAAGAATCAACTGGCGAATATATTTACAAAGCATTTGGAGAAAAATCAATTTGAAGTTATTCGTTCCAGACTCAATATCTTAAAGTCGAGGATGTTTAGACTAAGGAATGAAAGTCTAAAGTCTTTCAGACTCAGACAATCAAGACTCTATGACTGTAAGTTATTTCTATTTTAGAAACTTATCTCTCGGATCAAATCTTGAAAATGTTCGATCATCTATCCAAAATTAATTGATGTTATTTTCCCAATCTTTCGTGATTAGTTCATTCCTTCCTTTTCGAAGCAGAAGTTATTTTTGAAATGACAGTTATATAATTTTTGAAAAGGCAGTTATTTTTTTAAAATGCATTTTTATATTTCCTTTTTTCTACGACTTTTCGTATGCCTCGCTTCGACTGCCTTTTATACTGTCGGTTCTTCTTCGTTTTACTCACAAAAACCCTAAGAGAGCACAAATCTTCCATTTTTGTCTTCTTTTCTTGCTTAATCCTCGAAAAGTTTTCATCTTTCTTGGGAAACAAGCTTGGAATCCCTCAAAGACTGTGAAAGATGTTGTCTCAAAGAAAAGTCTTCGAGGATCGCGAACAGGGACCACAGCAAATGCATGAGGGGCCTACGCACTTTGATCTCACCGAGAAAGAAGAATCTCCTAGACAGCAGCAGAGCCCACAACATTCTCAACATCATCCATCTCCTCCATCTAGACCTTAGGATGTTGAACATCAAGAAGAGGAAGAAATCATCGAAGACGCAGAACCCATAAGAACTCTTAAGCCCGCTTTTACCTACAAGCTTTATCGTGCTTTGAAGAGGGTGGTACTCCGTTAAACTACATTGATGAATTTCTTAAAGACAAAGGGTATAGAAATGAAATATTCTTTTTACGCACAATGGAACGATTGGGAATCGCCCCTGCTGGGTCGGCGGAAGAGGCATTGGCAAATATCCCAAGCGATCCACGTGTTGGAGGGCTAAGTCAACCAGATGGGAATGACGATGATATGATGTATAGTCAATTTAAACCTAGAATGGGTGTTGCAGCAAAAATCCGAAGCAAAAGGACGGAATTATTTCGATCGGAGGAACACAAGCAACTGTACTCTAAGTTGGTGAAGCGTGGGATGATAAACCCTAGAAGTGTGGACTTTGATTTGAATCTAAGTGCGGGAAAAATTCAATCTTCTTCAACTCGAACAGTTTTGTTTTGAATCTACATAAGCTTATGCCGAACTTACTGCTTATTTCTATTCGAATCTCAGTTTCTTGGATACGAATAGGTTCTCTTTTAGTGTTCAAGATCAGGACTATGTGGTTGACATGAATACATTGGCTGATGTGATTGGGGTTGAAAGAGGGAGATATCAACATATCAGTGTGTCTATTGCTCGTGTAACGTTGGAGCTTGTTCAAGATAGAAGGACGGAAGGGAAGATTTCATATTTGAGGATGAATGCGACCAACATTTTGCTTCAAAAGATTGTGATTAACTGCCTTAGACCAAAATCTACTTCAAAAACCGACGTTTCAAACTCAGAGGCAAAGCTGATGTATGCCATCAATGTTAGGAAAAAGTTCTCTCTTCCACACACTATTATGTTCCACATGTATAGAGCAGTGGTGAAGGACAAGGGTCAATTTCCTTATCCAGCTCTTGTGACTAAGTTATTCAAACATTTGAACGTTCAGCCTCCCCGGATTTTCTGTGTTCAAACATGCGATCAAATGGTGGTGGGACTTAAAATGGTCTCTAAAATGCGTTTGAAGGAACTCAACAAGGCATTGGAACAATTTAAGGAGAAAACCCCTGTCAAGACTCATCAAATCTCTTTCGCTGCAAAGAGGAAAGGGAAGGAGCCCATGGTTGCTCCATCCAAGAAAAGAAGAGTTCTCATCATTGAGGATGAAGAGGGTGAGGATGATATCACCATTTCTGCGATGGCATTGAAGAACTTGAGTCATTCTGTTCTAGAATCGACGGAGAGACAGGAAAAAGGCATGGATGAGACAGAACAGAGGACTGGAGAGAAAGAAGTTTTGGAGAAAGAAGCAGAGGAGGAAAGAAATGAGGAAGAAGAAGAAGAGGAAAGAGGAGATCCAGAGGAAGCAAAGCATGAGGAACACTTTTCTCCACCTGAAGGCATGGAAATAGGGGGAGATCATGAGAAAAGAGGAACGTCCCCATTCTCTGCCACCAGTGAAGGAATAAGTTGTTCTCCAACAGATCTATAGGACATCTATGCCTCTCAATTTCCTGAGGAGGGACCATGCTGATTTGCCATCATCTGCTCATACTCCATCGATCGTGCAGAAGCCGGTACTCGAACTGATAATTCAGCAGATTTTCGCATAATTATTGACGTTCTCTTGGAGATGCGGGGTCAAATATATGCTCTGGATGCGAAGTACAGAACTTGCATAAAGTAGGATAAGCTTCTTCAGTTTCTTTGAATGATCAACTCCATGCCCTTACTCTTCAAGTTCAAGCAAATGCTAAGGGTGAAGATGGAGGATTTGAAAAAGCTGGAAGGGATTATCCAGTCAATAGGAGATTTCCAGCTTGTTTGTATTCCCAAGCAATCTTAATTCCATTCTCTTTTCATCTCTACCTTTTTAATGATGACAAAAATGGGGAGAGATGTGGTGCAGATTTGATTTTAAACTTTGAACTTTGAACTTTTGTGATGTCTTGACTTGACTTGACTTTTGTGTTTGGCTATTTGGATTTGGACTGGATTTGGGTTTGCTGTTTAAACGTTGATTTATCTTAAGTACTATCGATATCTCATGGCTTTGTTCATTTACAAGACTAACCTACTTTCTGTGGATGCAGTATCTAGTGTTATTTTTACTAAGCCATTTATCTTTGTGAGATATCCATATTTGCTTAAGTAATGTTTTGTAGGTCAAAGTTATCCAAATTTGCATGAAAGTTTTGTTATCATAAAAAAATGGGGAGATTGTTGGAGAAAACTTCCTTGAGTGTTTTGAAGCTGACAAAACGTTTCCATCAATCTAGTCTAAAGACTTGCAGACTCTTCCATCAAATTCTGAAGAATTCGGACTACCAGACTCAAGACTCAAAGTCTATCCTCATTGACAGTTTCTAGACCGTCGAAGAAGGCTTATCCAGAATTGGATGTTTCGTTAAGGATTTGACTTTATCGACTGGAGAAGATCTCTTGATTGGTTATAGCATGCCGGAATCCATTGTTCAAATCAAGATTGATTCAGGGATAATGGATCTGTTGATTGGCGAAGTATACTTGGAAGGTTCTACTTATGAAAACTTAGATCCTAATTGTATGGGCGAGCATGATTGATGGGCTATCATTATGTTCCTTAAATAGCTCGAAGATCTTCCTAATTGATTATGTCCAACAAATAGATTGGAAGAATTCCTTTGGTAAGTGCCAACGGGTGTGATGGCATAAAAGAGTATATAAGGAAGACGTTTCAGTTGTTAAAGTGGGTGCGCGATAGAAGAATTCCAAAGTTTGAAGCTCCTTGTTCTTAATCAATTAAATTGTTGAGCGAAATCTTGTACGCAAAAGAAAGTCTATATCTTTGAGAGACCTTGAGGAAGTGTAGTAGAGTCTCTACACTGTGGAATCAAGGAAGAGCTTTTCTGTAACAACTCTTTTATTCATAGTGAAATCCAGCCGATGGGCCGTCAGTGCAAAAGAGTGGACGTAGGCTTGGATTAAGCCGAACCACTATAATCTCTACGTTCATATTCTCTTCTCTACGCTCTTTTATCTTGATCGTAACTTGTTTTGTTTACAAGAGACGAATTTCCTTTTCATAATCCATTAGTGTTGCACACTTATTTCGTAAAATTGTTTTTACACCTATTCACCCCCCTCTAGGTGCTCATACTAGCTTTCACAAGATGAAGTTGGGATACATGATGGAGTTGGCTATTCAGATCTATAGGCGAAAGGTCTGCCATGGGTTGACAGTCGCAAAATTCAACTTCATATGCATAGACTGTAAACGAAACAAGAGAGAAAGAGGATATACCTGAACGGCACAAGCAAATCAGGTTGCTCTGGGCACGGCTGCGATGGAGCAGGACACGGTAGTGGGAAGCGTCAGGTTGCTGGATCTTCAAGGGTGCAATGGGGAACTCGCTGTATTGTTGGACAAGCCGCTGGAATTACCACGCCAAGATCGCTGGGAACAAGCCGAGGGAGTAACGGAGCTTCGCCATTATCTCTCCATTTTTCCTGAACGTCTCCCCTCCTTCCCGAGGGGTGTGTGGAGTGCTCGTTTGAGGATTCTTGAAAGTATGAAGGACGAGAACCTCTAGACGATGACATTTATGTTGTGAAAATTGGATGTTTTCCTCGTGACTACATTCAAACCAACGTGAAGTAATATTATTCGTCATTCATCCACAATTCATCGTTCGTTCCGGGTAAATTGTTCATTGCAAATCCAAAATAGGTAAGTCGTCTCCCGCTGACTTTCTTTCTACACCCTCTTTAATCCTTAGCCTGCCTTTTGAAACCACAACTAATCTCACATGAGTTTCACGGTCACTGTGCTTAAAGAAGCTTCCAAACTCTTTGACTCGGTTCACCTCAGGAGAATTTGCTCATGTTTTGATGCATCGAATCTTCTCATCAACATAATAAATCCAGACACGACATTCTAGTAATGTGAACATTGCTGGAGTTCTAGAATGGCCTACTAGGAAAGGCTACATCTAGTACCGAACCAATAACAATTGGTAGCCATTTTTGGTCCAGAAGAAGCAATAAATTGGAGTTGACTGGAACCAATGCTATGAGCTTTTGGAATTCAATAGGATCTGTGACAATTGTCTTTGTGATGGGTAGCATAGTGGCCCTCTGATTGGGTATTGGATCAACATTACCTATTGGTACCACCCTTGATGGAAGTTTTATTTTCCCAGAATGGTTGGCACTGTTGAGTCTAAAACCCTGAACAGACTGTCGGTCATGGACGACCTTGTCCTAAAAAGCAATTTTTATGATTCCATTCAAGGTCTTTCTTATGTGAAAGTGTCTCTAACAAAACCCAACCCCTTGAACTCGATTTGTATGTCTACAGTGACATAGTGAAGTGATCAGTTTGGGTAAACCAGCCTCATTTGGTGACTTGGGCCTAAGAACTTTGGGGAAGCCCGATCTTAATCCATCAAATTAATCTCATTAAATCAGTCATCAAAGCTGGACAATATACATGTGCATTGTGGAAATCGCAAGAGCCATGCATGACAAGCATTTTTCCATTTTCAAAGCGAAGCAAAACAGGTTGAAATTAATCGTGCAAAGCGACCTCAAATCCTTAAGAAATAGAAAATCCGGCATGCTAACTGAAATAATATTAATTCAATAGTGAATATACAACCGAAGAGAATGCACCCGTTTACGGGGTAATGCAGATTAATCTATAACCTTTCTTCCTGTGCACGGACGACAGCCTGGCAAAGCCTAATCTTTTATTATACCTGTGAAAATAACTGCTGGGAATCTCTGTTAATCTCAGAACTAAACCAAGTCAATGGAAAATCCTGAATAAAAGCAATGGGCAGCTTTTTGAAACTCGGTGGAGAAGTCAGGAAGTTAGGTAAATGAAAGGTTCTTGTCAGCAATGATAATTAGTCAAGTCCATGCTCTCCGGTCGAAGAAAGCATAGAGACTATCCAACCACAGGTCAAATATATTAGGAAAAAAAACCAAGCAACATAAGTAATGGTTCATATGTAAATATGGTGCTATCATGACAATTTTCAAATGGCGAGAGTGAGGATCAAACATTCCAACGCGGAAAACCTTTGAAAATAGATATGGAATCTTCACGTCCGACTATGAACTGAAGAAAATGTACTGGTTTGATGCTATCAACATGTAATCCATCGTTTATCGCCAAGAAGCCGGGCCCGCTGTCCATTAAATGTCATGGAGTCCCACCATTCACAACCCCGCCACCATATTGGGAAATAATGTCATACGTCCATGCTTGACTTAATAATCGACTTACACATGAAGAAATCTAAAGGTTTAAGTTGACTTGGTCTCTAGCGTGAGACAAATCCAACAGATGTTCGGACTTTTCTTTAATTAACAGACCACCGACCAAATTGTCAATAAACGCCGATGACATATGCATTCATGCATGGTACATGTCCACATAACATTACTCGTACCAAATTTCCAGAAGTAAATAGGATTTTTCTGTCCATTTCCATTATTGTTTACCTTCTGCATATGAACTTATGCGTGCAGCATACAGTGCAATTCCTAGAAAGGCCCGATCTCATGATAATTCGCAGAAAGAAGTTGTCTTCCTTCGCTCCAATAGATAAATCAGTTCTTTACTTATACAGAGAGAAAAACTTGTAATAGACCATAACTTGTAGGGCCATGATATGTATACTTCAATTTATCGAGCACCTACGTGTTATGAATGAGTATATATTCCACGATTTGCATTTTATCCGCCATCACTAGAAAAAAGCAGTTATTATGATGTATACTATTTTGCCACTTGAAACACATTTTGGGTGGTCATGGGACCCGTCTTTCCGTGTAGTTTTTCTTTTCTGTTTCACGCAAATTTCTAAGGTCGTAATCAATATTAGGAACTCCAAGTCAAAATTCCATTGGTTATTATCAAATAATAAGGATAAATAGAACGAGAGGGAAAATGAACATTTCAGCAACGGGTAAATACAGATTCTCGATGGAAGTGATATATGAAAATCACATCAAGTGCAACCATCGGAGGTAAGATATTTTCCATTTATAAACCACTTCTAGCTTTCTGCTTATACCCTATAGTTGAAATATTTTGGGTCAAAAGATATGGATATTTTGCGTTGGAGCCGGTAACATTTTTCCTTAGGTAATGATCCGAACCGTTTCTCTATCCACAGTGAACCTTGCCTTTCATCGTCTCACTTGACCTTCCTAGCCATATGCGCGTAGAGATCTGACACGATGGAAATGCGGAAGTTGGTTTAACTAATGAGCAATTGCCACATTCTTGTGATGACAATGAAGTGGAATTAAATGTAAATTGATGGGTAAGATCTTATACAATTCTTCCAATTATGTCTCAAGTTCAACTTATTCAAGTTATATTAAAATCATATGGCTTTTATCATGTTAGCTGATAAACTCAAGTGAAACTTTGGATTTTATCTTGTAGATAAGGAAAAGGAAAAAAAAGCTTTAGCTATTGTAGCCATGGAATCGTCATATCATAGTATTACTATTAAGCAAAGATGAGGAAACTCTTTTGGTTATTTTAATTTTGGGGCCGACCGGAGGCAAGAGGTGGGGGGGGGGATGGTGGTTGGCCGGGTGCAAGCAAGCCCATTTTATTGGTCGGAAAGCAACGGACTTGATGGGATTTGGTTAGTAAAGGCCGAAACTCAAGAACCTAACACAACGTGAACTGCACGGGAATTTCAGACATGTGATTTCACAGTCAACATGCTTTTGGACGGACTTGATGGGATTTGGTGAATTTAATAAAGGCCGAAACTCAAGAACATAACAAAACGAAAATAACACGGGGATTTCAGACGTGATTTCACATTCAACATGTTTTTGGAGACAAGCAAAATAAAATAAAATAATGACTTGACCAAAACATCCGGACGTCACTTCCATCCATGTTAGTGATTAATAAGATGGCCTGCCAGCTAATAAAAAGGCACGATACATTCGGTTATGATTCGGGCGGAGCTTGTGAACGATAGCCAGCTTTTTGACCTTTTAGAAATTATAAGGATCTTCGCGTGGGGTCCGTCACGTCCTTTGATCTATAAACAAGTATTGCTTTTGGCTTTCTTGTATGACTCAACGACATAAGATCAGCTCAGCCACTCGAATTTTTATCGCTTATGGTATCAAGTCATCATTATCATGTCGTCATTATCTTTTTTGGACGAGATTCTGTACTAATCGTTCTGGACTTGCATATGTTGCCTTGCTATCGAAGCCTCAAGTCTTACAAGTGCTTGCCCGACACGTGTGGTGTTGGTTTTTTTACTTAACTCTTAAGAAGTCTTCCCAATTTTAAGAGAATAGTCAGCGAAATCTCAGTCCGATATAATTAACAATTCATATGTATCTACATACATATGGATGGCCCTTTTGTGCCTAATCAAATACTTCTTTTTTTTCCTACTAGGGGTACGATAATGGACGACATACTATAAAATTGAATGGCCCTTTTGTGCCTCATGGCGACTGATTGGAGGGTGAAAATGTATTTGGCTTTTAATTAATCTTTTACTTATATGTACATCCTGCGAGATTATTAATTGCCATGAATCCAGACTTTTCAAACCAAGCCCCAGACAGATATCACCTTTCTCATGTGATGTTGTTTTAGGAAGAAACCGGTTTTGTTTGTTACCTTTTGAAAGCTTAAAGAATTTCCCTAAACTACCTTCGATATGCCAATTTCTTTTTGTGATCTAAGGTGCTCGTCTGATCTGAGTTTTTTTTTTTTTTTTGTTAAAGTAACATTTCATTCATTTCCATAAAAATACAAGAGATAAACATCATAGTCCAACTACAAAGACAAATCCTAGACAACTTTAAAACAAAATAAGCTCCATATAACAAGAGGAATCATTGGAATAAAGTTAAGAGTCATTCGCTTAAAGAGCAGATATGAGATTTTTGAAATTAAAATCGGCGGCGATCAACAAATCCATCTTTAATAATGAGTACAGACCAAAATCTCCATCTTTTGCTACGGTTTCGCCTTTTGGCAATCCACACCTAGGTTCACGATCCCCAACACCATTGTCATTTAGAAAAATAAGATTAAATGAGCATATATCTAACACTTGTGAGAGCAAAATCTTCACAAAACTCTTCCGATCTTCTTTGAAATTGAATTTGTATATCAACAAAATCCAAGGGAAGCAAAAACCCAAAATGTACACGTAAAATCCCTAAATTAGACTAGATCATGATAGAAATCACCTCAAAACGAAAAGGAGAAGTTTTTAAATCTAAACTAGATCGAAAGAGGAAAAAAAAAAGAAAAACTCCACAATACAAGAGGAAAGCAAGGAAAAAAATAGAGAACCGAATTAGCCAAAGAAAAAGGAAGCGGGGGAGATTTTAACTCAAACCCTTCCCTCCATAGGAGTTGAAGAAAAAAGCTGTGTGAAAATTAGGAGTCAAAGAAAAAAGCTGTGTAAAAATTAGAAGGAGAGGAGAAAATCATAAGAGAGACCCTACCATCATCTAGATAACAGACCAGAAACCTCGGTCGCTTCGACCTTATTCCACCATGTCTCCATCCTGTGAAGCAACAACCACCCCAGCTCGCGACCTTATCCCATCATTTCTTCCTTTCATCTTGGTGCATTCTGCTACTGCTGGCGACGTCAATGTTCGTCACAGTGAAAGCAGCGAGAAAGCTCGTCCCTATAGACAACAGCCGGCTCGTGCCACGCTCGTATCCTTAAATGGAAAAAATGTATCTCTCTCTCTCTCTCTCTCGCTCTCTCAGCAACCTCGTAACATGATCTCATCTGCATCGTCGGGCATTGCGTGTCAGACCAGTACACCCTTTTGTGTTTTTTCTTGTTCCCCGACGGTCACCTATCTGAACCTTTATTATTATAAAAGCCACCTCTCTCGCCAGTATCATGTCGCTCCCCTCTTCTTCTTCACTGCCAAACCCAGCTCACGCCCGGTTCCTATTCGGTTCTGCTCTTTTAGGCTCGTCCGAGCCTAATCCCAAAAGACCAGCAGCTCAAGTCTACACTTCCCAGTTCCTATTCGGTTCCTATTCGGTTCTGAACCAATGCTACTGTTGGGGAACGTGATATGGCAGGAAGAGCTTACTCCCGGGGATCATGTCTACACTTACCGGCGGTATGGCTTGTACACCCACCACGGTTAGCCATTCATCCTCGTTTTTCCTTTTCCATCATCATTATCGTTTTTTCCATAACATGGTTTCCTGCTTGACTAAATTATAACTTTTTATGTCGTATATACTTAATAGATCAACTCAGCGATCATCAAATCTTTCCCTTGTCATACTCTTTTCATTTCAATGGATGCTAATATATCTGATTTTGATCTCCCAAGCATTTCCATGAGAGGGAAGTCCCATAATGAGCTGGTGCCCATCTCCAAAACGAGAAAATTTAGGGCATGCTCCCCCTCCACTTATTGATGGCAACGCGTCCGGGTGAGGCCGCCTTTCAGATTTTTTTCTCTCTCAGCTCGCTCTCTGCAAGAACAATGGCCTCTCTCTCTCTCTCTGTCTCTCTCTGTCTCTCTCTCTCTCTCTCTCTCGTTGTGCCTCCGGCCATCTCCCTCACCTGCTCGTCCCCTAAGTTTACCAAAAAGCTCTACGGCAACTGCACCGACCTCCCTTTGACGCCATGTTCTCCGCGGTCAGCCTGCCAGTCCCTCTTGCTCGAAAAATCCATCTGGCCCTATAAGCCCGACCTCCGCGCCTCTCCCACGGTCACCACCGGTGGAGTCGCCGGCACTGACAGGCCGACTGGATCAGCAGAACGATGCCCACAACGACCATGAGGCACTCGTCCAAGTCTGGATCTGGCCGGATGATGCCGATCATAGCCATGGACAAGCCGGCGTCACTCTCGAGCCTGGCAGTCCATGACCGGCTACGCTACTGTCCCATGTCTGCAAGCCCTTTTCGTCCATGGCCTAAAAAGGAAAAGTCAAAGATCGCCAGAGAGAGTTATTGGAGAAGAAAGAAAAGATCTGGAAAGTGGCCTCAGTCGGATGCGTCGCGATCGAAGTGGAGAGGTGTCCTACGTGAAATTTCAAAGTCCACCCATTAATTTTTTCGCTAAAGTAAATTGTATTTTGATCATGTCTGCAAACCCTCTTCGTCCATGGCCTAAGAAGGAAAAGTCAAAGACTTTTTTTTTGTTTTTTGGTCGGTCAGGAAAAGTCAAAGATCGCCAGAGAGAGTTATTGGAGAATTTTTTCGCCAAAGTAAATTGTATTTTTTTATCATTCCACCTTGGATTTGGATTCGTCCATTTCCTCTCTCTCTCTCTCCCTATTTGGACCATTGATTATTTTCTATGTTGCACATGTTCACATTTGATTATGATAGGCGTCTATGTTGGAGAGGACCATGTGATTCACTTCACAAGAATAGGAGTCAACAAAACTTCTCTCGATTCCTTCCATCGACTCTCTCTCTCTCTCCCTATTTGGACCATTGATTCTTTTCTATGTTGCACATGTTCACATTTGATTATGATAGGTGTCTATGTTGGAGAGGACCATGTGATTCACTTCACAAGAATGGGAGTCAACAAAACTTCTCTCGATTCCTTCCGGCGAGAAGGCGAGGAACTCCGTTCCCTCTACATGTATGCATATGGGCGACCATCACTAGAGTATTGGCTGACGAGATGGGGGACCCGTACGACCTTATCCAATATGGTGTCGCTCGAGGAAGTCGTCAACAAGGCTCAAGAGCTTTACGAGGGCAATACTTTTGGCGAGTACGACCTCATCAATAATAACTGCGAGCATTTCACCACGTTTTGCAAGACCGGCATTCGGACAAGTGCACAAACAGCACTGGTCACTGTATGGGAGTATAAGGCCAAGGAGGTGAAAGAATTGACAACAAAGCTTTTGCAGAGAATTAGTGTACATTTGATAACGTTTCTGTTCTCGAGAATAATTTTTTAATATAAATAATTTTTTTTATTTATGTTCTTTGGAACAATTTCTTAATATAAGAATGCACTTACTAACTGCAAAAAATTTCTATTTCAGGAATAGAAATGTGTTTAGTAAACTTATATAATTTTGTTGTTTCTTTTAATTTTTTATTATATTTTTCCTTTTTTTCTTCTTTCTATTTTCTTTTTTCCTTTTTTTTTCTTCTTTTTTTTTTTCTTTCTTTCTCTTTGTGGCCTGCCACCGGCGACCGGCTCGGCAAACTCGCCGAAGCCTCGCCAGGCCACCGCAAGGCTCGACCTCAGTAGATCTAGGCAAGGCCGAGTCTCACCGGTGGCCTCGGTGGCTAGGCAAGACTTGTGCCAACCAGCAAGGCTCGGTTCAACAAGCCTTGCCGTGGCTTGGCGTCTTTGGGGGCTGGCAACACTCCGACAAGGTCGCCAACCCTTATCTAGCCGGTCGCTGGTGCGGCCATGGCCAAGATCGGTGACTGACCAAAAGGAAGAATAATAATAATAATAATAATAATAATAATAATAATAAAATAAAAGAAAGAGAAAAAAAAATGAGAGAAAAATTATTTCTCGGAATTGTTTTTGGGAACAAGAAATAATTTTTTTCTATTTCTTATTTTTGGTTCAAATTTATTCCCAAGAATAAAAAAATAGATTTTGTGTTCCTTGGAATAAAAATTTTACCATACACATTTCTGTTCTTTTTTTATTTCCTAAAATAAAATAACATAAAATTTTATTTCGAGAATAAAAATAATTTTAAACAAAGGGGGCCTTAATGTCAAGGCCGCCGCATTGACTCGCCTTCCCCTCTTAACTCCGCACTAGCAATAATTTTGCCATTTTGAGAGCTGACGTTGTCAACGAGCATTTAATAAAAGTTGCGTTACGTATTTCTTAGTATTCGAGCCCACACGACAAAAGAGGATATATCAATGATTGGACAGCAGCTTTCTTAGACGTTCCTGTCAGTTGTGATGTGTGATGGTTGGACAGGAATCTCCCTTTCTGGAGGACCGGCATGTCCTGCGGATCCTATTCGTCAACGATGTCAGAATCATTCGGAATCGGATCTCGACCGTTGACAGTCACTGATGTCCGGTCCTGCCATTACGTATTTTGCTGCTGTAATTTATTATTATTATTTTTTGGTTGAGGTTTGAGTATTTTGGAACCCCTAAATACGTAAGCACCGTCGTAAAATAATTCATTTCTATCCTGCCTATATTATGTGGTTATGGCGTCACCCGCAGGAACTGTTGGCAGGTTTGGTTGGTGACTCGGGCGCCGACATCTGAAATTTTATCTAATTACCGGTGCTATATACGGTGCTACGTAGCTGTAAGTTCTGTCTTCATCTCCATCATTTCTTGCCCAACCAAAATCTGATATATTGGCGTTATAGGACTGTCAACACATGCCAAACTACAGGTCAAAGTGGATAAGGTCACTTTTCTGCTGCTAGCGTGATCTATCCACCGGTAAACATGGACAATGCACAGATTTAATAAGCTTAGCTCGGGCTCACGACTGGCATTATTAACTAACTATGAAAAGAGTAGCTCGGGAGTATGTAATTTCAGAAGATCATCTCGGGTGGCGAACCAGGTTTTTAAAATGCTTTGCAATAATAACTGTCGTGTCCCAAAATGAAAGCCTGAACGCATAAGGTTTCAAACTCTTGCTGATTCCAGAACGCAGGAGCGAAGTGCAAAAGGAGGGATGTCGCAAACTTACTCGAGTTATTTCAGCACCTTGAGAAGATTTTGGAACCAAATTTTTAATGCGACAACAATGTGGTATTTGCTTAATTTAATCCAAGTAACGAACACAAAACTTACTGAGTCCAGCAATAAGTTTGAGGGCTTGAAATCTCTGCAGATTATTGGCTACTCCTACTGCAATTTTAATCAGTGTGACCCATCGAAGTGGTTCAATGGTCGAGCCCCCTGCTGATTGTGTAGTACGTTAAAACAAGAAAAGACGATATTTGCCATAAATTTAAGGCAATCATGTACGTATCGCCCAAGTTTTGACCAAAAAAACAAAAATGTATATGTCGCCCAAGAAAGAACCTTGCTTCCATAGAGATGGTTTTTTAGGGTACCCTTTGGCAAGAAGTAGTTCTTCATCCTACAAACAGTATCCCATTAGCCTGACAATGTTTGGATGAGAAAAGCTGCCCAGGAAGTTCACCACCAACTGCTAAAATTCATCACTCTCATATCAGCATAGGGCAAAACCTGATAATTTCACATTTTTTCATATATGAAGCAAACAGGCATTCTCCGCAGAAAAAGAGAGGAGACAGAACAACGAATTGTGTGATGAGAAATTAAAGATACCCACATGGCACCCTAAAAGCCATCTACCATGGATGCACCTACAAATTTTAGATCGTAGCAAATTATCTGAAATAAAAACTGGGAGGAAATATGCAATGATGCATCATCATCCATGTTCAATGGTAAATCCTGACATGTGAACCGCATGGTTGAATTTCATATGCCCTACTGTAAATACGCAACCTCATATTCATGTCAAACCAAGAAGTAAGCAGATCTTAAGTACTCAACCTAATTATAAAGCAACTAAACATCCCTCACATGATTTTGACTGCGGCAAAGCCAATAGAGGATAAGATTGATGATTGTATGGGTGGCCATGTAGAGTCTAAAGCACATAATCGTACAAGCTCTGATATGCAACATGAGAAAAGACCGCACTCATCTTGTGTAGTAAAAATAGATGTCCACCTTCCAAGATAGACAAAAGCATCTTGAGTGATGATCATTTTTGAAAAATTCAAATGCTAAATAGATTTATGTGGAGGCTAAGTCCTTCCCTCCTCATCTTTCCCTTTTAAAAGACCTGTATGCTAATTACATGATGACCTCCATTTACCAGGTAATTCATGAAAAGGGAAATAACATAATCTTATTCATTCTACCAAGGATACACGAAGAAGAATTGTTATGTCCAGTGTCCATTAAAGTGGCATAAGTTTGGACTCAAACAATCATGTTGCCTCACTTTCAGGGCCGGCCAGCATATTTTTCCAGAAATAAATATCCTCACTAAGGATGGTTTTAGTTCCAAGAACTATGTTGAGAAATTCCAGAAGTCACTCTAATGTTGGAAAACTCCTACTGAGAATTAATGATTCAGAAGACGTTTCTACTCCAGCTCTCAAGAACCTTAGAGATAGAAGCTAAGCGGGCAAAGCTTCTCTCCTACTTGTTTCCTCCACTTCCATGCTGTTTGGCTGCTGGAGAACAAACATGCACGTAATATGCACTACACAACTTTGACATAATAACTGTAAGACAAGATTGTGGAACCTCAAGATTTAGATCAAGAGCACAGGTGCTTACTTGAGGAATCTATAGATCAAATGGTCCCAGGCTTTACAGCAGCTTGCCTTCTCATCCACGTACCCCAGGACAGCCACTCAAATGTGCTTTCCGGAACAGATATGCCTTAACCAATTGTGTCTCATCACTTTACATCCTGACAACTGGTTCAGCAAATCGGTGAAAACAGCTCTTCTCAAATTCTTTTGACTATTTGAATCTCCAAAGGTACATGCGTACGGAAACTTATATGAGCCATGCCTTTCACCCAGCACTGTGCCTGCTGTTTTGATTTTGAATAGAGATAAAACAAATACCAGCACTAACTGGACCAGGCATAGGATAGGCAAATTTTTACTCTACTATTGCATGTCTGGAAAATACTTAAACTAACCCCAGAAGTCTTTGAAAACAGAATCTCAGAAAAAAAATTAATGTGTTTTTGTGGACTTGAACCATACAACAGAAAAGCAAGCTGACTTTTCTCCAAGCTCTTACACAGAATTGCTCATGGTCATAGAATATGTGGCACCCCTCGATGCCCCCCGATCCGATTGGGGTCGCCACAATTCGCTTACCTTTTACTTTCCCTAATAACATGACATTCTGATACAATTTCAATTGCAGCGGGTCCATACAACCTGGGGGTTTACATCTTTTAGATTGGTCCCTTGCGCAATTCATGTAACGGAAGCATATCTAACAACTCCCTTCCCTATATTCAGAAAATTTGCACACCAACTAAACATCTTATATAAGTTAAAGCCGAACACTTTTATTTACATAAAGAAGATGGACATCTTTAGTCGGTACATCGAAATGCCATGTTTCTATACTTGGCTATACTTCAAAAGATGACCGACATCTCATCCAATAGTCGTATACTTAAAGTCCATCGATTAGTGTCGACGTTCAAAAGTTCATTCCTTTGCTATCTTCCTCCTCACGGTCATATCCAACCACTTGATCCATCTACCGGTGATAGTGGCAGCAGGGGTATCTTATCTAGTCTGAAATGTTATTCCCCAAAAGGGGTGAGTACAACCACTTAGCAGGTAAAGGACCCAATAAACCACTCAATGTATCACACAATACAATCATAACAATTATAGCATAAGACATATCATTCAAGCATCCATGCATAATTTACCTTGGAGCCATGCATATGTCATCATACCACATGTACACACATCCTCATGTAATCATCAATATCATATCATACATGTACCATCATGCCATAGGTGCACATACATCCATGCACTTACCATCATCATGTCACACATACCATCATGCCATAGGTGCACATACATCCATGCACTTACCATCATGCATCCATGCATATATCACCATGCACTCATCATCAAGCATTCATGCATATACATGCCATATGTGCACATACCACCATGATTGATATCATCCATGCTATTAAGCATACATCACCATGAGATCCATTCATGCATTCATGATCGCATTTTCAATATCAAATAGCATCAATTTATTTTCATAAGCCGATCATGCATCATGCCATATGCATACACCCATGCACATGATTCATTTTCAATTCTTATCTTTCATAAGGATCTCATTAGTTTTTCTTTCTAGAGACCAATGTTTGCATCCCACAATTTATCGCTCGCATCAAACCAGGCATCGTGAGAAACCTCCAAGCATGTATTTAAAATACAACTGGGCATCCCCCCCGGCCCACATTCCGGGCATCTCGCATCCCAACTAGCATCACGAGACATCTCCCGAGCACAAACCTCCGGGGCTTCCGGAATTACGTACCGACATAGCACCAGGATTCCCCCCCTCTGGAATTACATACCGTATACCATCGGGCATCTCGAAACTCTCGAGGACCCTCAAGAATTACGCCACTAGGCCACCGGGCATTTGGCACTCCCACTTTCCGAGCATCCCGATACTTCCGGAGCATCGTCGGCTCACACCTCCGACGGTCTTCTCATCACCACAATGCATATTCCCACACATCTCATTTTCAATTATAGCTCAATTTCAACATGACATATGATGTGATGGCAAACAATATCATTTTCATCATTTGATTCTTATATGCATTTCAAATCATCATCATACGTACAGCAAGATACAACCACTTATGACAATACAATCCATGGGGTCCATACAACTTAGAATAATCCATACATCATGACTTTTTGAAATTTACCAAATTCCAGCTTACACAATTTTGGAAAACATGTAAATTAAATATCCATATGATCTTCAAAAATCATACAATCAGAGCATGTAATAGAAAAGAAATAAATGTAGCAATTTCATGAAGAACACATGCCTAAAAGAACTTCACACAAAAAGATATAGCTCACACATTACAGTTTGCAAAATTCGGATACAATCAGATTGCGCAGTTCTTGAAATATTTCAATTAAAATACCCAAATGATCTCCAAAAATTATGAAATTTTACCAGGTTATATTCAATACCCTAAGGTATATTTTTTATAGAGAAATCTAGGCCATATTCTCTCTATAAAATTAACTATGGACGGTCGAAGCTCCTGTTCCTAGTACCGAACAGTGAAGTTTAGCTGTCTCTGAAAAATCAAGGTTTCACCTACTTATCTTCCATAATTTTCTCTGAAATTTTGATATGTTTTGCCTCAAGAGGTCCCCTAAAACTTTAATTAAGGGATATAGGTGATATTCTCAAAGGATACTCACCATATAGTCCACGAAGTCTCG
This sequence comes from Eucalyptus viminalis, assembly GCA_014182385.1. Taxonomy (NCBI): domain Eukaryota; kingdom Viridiplantae; phylum Streptophyta; class Magnoliopsida; order Myrtales; family Myrtaceae; genus Eucalyptus; species Eucalyptus viminalis. Next base: position 39,323,787 of record CM024528.1, on the reverse strand, counting down.
GGAGTCCAGTACCGTACTTGCAGATCTGCCGTCTTCAAAAGAAAATCGTTTTGCTAGGCAACACTTGCTCGTTTTATCTCAAATTTGAGTATGTTAATCTTCAGCATGTTCTCTACAACTTTTTTGAGAAGTCGAAGTGAGATTCTCAGTAAAAAGTGACATGCAACTCACAAAACCACCAAGAGGTCAACAAAACAGTTTCAGATCTGGCGTTTTCGTAGAGGAAGGGTTTCACCCCTTAAAACTCAGCAATTTTGTCCCAAATTTTAGTATGTTATATTTTGAGTTGTTTTCTACAAATTTTGTGAAGAAGTTGAAGCCAAAATCAGACTCGAAACCCACATACAAGCCTCTACAAAATTCTGGGTCAGGCGGCACACTAAAAAACAGAACACATTTTCAAGAACAACACACTCAAGCTTCGGTTTCTCACACCCTAAACGTCCGAGATTCACCACCATTCAAACACACAAGCAAGACACAACATGCAAGAGCAGAATATAGATCCCAACTTGCCTTCAAATCAAGCAAACAATGGCACACGGACGGCGACGAACGAGCGGACGGACGGCGAAGGACGAGCGGACCTCCTCCTTCGCTCGGCTTCTCCCTCTCTCTCTCGGCTCCTCACTCTCTCGCAACTCTCTCTCTCTCTCTCTCACTCTCTCAAAACCGGCCACTCCCTCTCTCTCTTTCTTTTTGGTTGTTTATATACTTGCATGCATCCTCATTTTGCATGGGGGACACTTGTCCCTAAGAAGGAGACAAGTGTCTCCATTGTTGAAGACACTTGGAGGAGGCCATGCGGCTCCTCCTCCCCCCTCCATGCGTCGACAGCCCAATGGGCTTCATGGGCCAGCCTTTTGGCCCACTTTAGGCCCAACTCACTTGGGTCTAAGGTCCAAACTTAAATGGCCCAAGTTTATTTTTAATAATACATCTTAATCATCATTTAAATAAATACCTAATTGCATCATAAAATGGCCAAAAGACTTTGTGACATTAATCCATAAAATCAAATCTATAAAGTGCATAGTCAAGAACAAAGTCTTCTTTATCAAATTGTCCTATAGCACCAACCTTGATCATCCATTAACATTTTCCACTTAAATAAATACCTAACTTGCAAAATTAATAAGGCCATAAAACTTGTAGTCACAAATCCATAAATTCCAATTTATAATACACATGGCCAATGATAGAATTTTCTTTCCTATCACATAATTATCCATTAAAAGCTTGGCCATAAATCTTATTGCAAATTATGGATCAAATGGCTACAATACATCTCGATGGTACTTCCATCACTTATTCATAGACCTTAATGTATCTGGAGGTTGCCATGAATTTTGGGATGCCATAGAACAAGTCATGGACCCTAAAATAAAGGATAAGAGGAGCAAGCACTATCTTCTAAATAGTTGCAATCCTAACAAAATAAGATGGTCCAGATGATTGATCAAGCCCCTAAGATATATGTGTTTAGTTGGGCAATGACATATATTCTCGAAAGGAAGAAAGCAAATTGAGATAGTGAGCTTCATATGAAATTAGCCACACAAAACCAGAACAATTTAGTGACAAAATAGGCCACTAACATCTATCATCTCATTCACATTTCTCTTCAACAAACTATGTATCTAGATATGATTCTTATCCCACCATAATAATAGATCTTCTTCATCCAAAGCAAGAAAGGAGACATTGATCAAAACCGTTGTGCAGCTTTGCCACAATATGCCATGTCCATTTTCAAAATCTCAATCTATGTGTGTAGAGAAATTGAACAAAGGATTACTTCCTTGTGGTGGAAGCAAAATGAGGTGAAATCTGGGCTGCGTAGGAAGAAAGGGGAAACACGCAAAACCAAAAAAATATGGTGGGGGGATTGGCTTTCATGATCTTATCTCGTTCAACAAAGCAATGTTGGGTAAGCAGGCTTGGAGACTCTCACAAGCACCATCAGCCTTGTGGAGTCAATTATTCAAAGGAATATACTTCCTTGAAGGAGATTTTTGGAATGCAAAAAAGGGATCGAAAATCCTTCTTGGGATCGGCAAAGTATACTAGTTGGCAGGGATTCTATTAGTGGAGGAATAAGATGGGCAGTCGAAGATGGAAAATTGATTAAGATCCCAGAGGAGATGCCTGGAAATGGGTGTAATTGGTGGACTGACAAAATTTGATGAGCCTCAGAGAGTGGAGGACTTGATGTTAGCTGGGTTCATTCTTATGTGGAAGAAGCCCAATGAGTTGCAAGCCGAAAAATGGCTTGAGCCCATATGATAAGTTATATGGAAAAATAGGGTTTCTTATTATCTTTATAAAGTGGTAGCCGCAAAAGGAAATAGTAACAAGAGAAAAAGAGAAAGCAGAAAATCTAGGGGTTGGGGCAATATTTGATTTACATCAAGCTAGCATTGGAGGTCGATTCGTGGTCCGATTGAGCTAAAATTTTGCCAGCATGTTCGTGGCACAATTTTCTCGAATCTAAACGGTTTGATTTTCGTTTGAAGCTCCCTACATCAGGTTTTTCATGGATTGATCAAAACCTACGTTTTTGGTCAGATTTATCCTTGATCTCTTGTGAAATTCATATGTATTGCCAAGAATTATATTCTTGAGGTCTTTGCTGCTATGTACTTCTAGTATTTGCTAGATAAGAACATTATTCACCCAATTTTGTTGATAGTAAAGAATTTCAGGTAGACTCCGGTCCCGTGGTTTTTGATCTCCTCACATCGAGGAGGTTTTCCACGTAAAAAATAGTCTTGTGTTCGCGTGCTTGGTATTTATTTTACTCTACTATATCGATTCTTATTAGGTTTATACAAAAAGGAGAGATTATTTTATTCCACTGTATTGATTCGATATTGTTCGAATTGTTACTGTTCTCCTATCAGAGTGGTATTAGAGCATTTTGTTATTGCTTGACTTTTCTGCCTTGTGTTAGACAATGGAAACAAATACAAGTAGAATAGTTACACTGAATGGTTCAAATTATCATATTTGCAAAGAGAAGATGGAAGACCTTTTATATGTGAAAGATTTTTATTTGCTCGTATTTGGCGAGGAGAAACCCTAAAATAGAACTGATGCTGAATGGTCTATATTTTATCGTCAAGTGTGTGGTTATATTAGGCAGTGGGTGGATGATAATGTTTTGAACCATATTATTGAGGAAACACATGCACGCAGTTTATGGGATAAGCTCGAATAATTATATGCTCGAAAGACTGGGAATAATAAGTTATTTTTGATAAAACAAATGATGGCTCTAAGATATCAAGATGGTACTCGTTTGACTGATCATTTAAATTATTTTCAAGGAATTATAAATCAGTTAGCTGCGATGGGAATCGAGTTTGATGATGAGATACAAGCACTATGGTTGCTTGGTACTTTGCTGGACTCCTAGAAGATGTTCTGAACATCTTTGTCTAATTCTGCCCCCAAATGGTACAATTACCATGGATTTGGCCAAGAGTAGTATTTTGAATGAAGAGATGAGAAGTAAGACACAAGGATTGTCCTCTTCACATTATGATGCCTTGGTTGTCGAGAAAAAGGGGAAGAAGTGAGTCTCGAGGTCTAAGAAATAAATATAAAAGTTGAGATAAAAGCAGAGGTAAGTATAATAAATTTGCTAATGTTGAGTGCCATTATTGTCATCAGAAGGGACATATTCAGAGGTTTTGTCGCCAGTTAAAAAGAGAGAAACAAAAGGAGAAAGGTAAAGAGAAGAAAAGTGGTCATGACAGTGATGCCAATCGTGTTGCTACACTTAAAGAATACTTTCTCATTATTTTTTATGGTGATGTGGTGAATTTTGTATCTCATGAGACCAATTGGGTAATTGATAGTGGTGCATCCATTCATGCTACGTCTCATATGGATTTTTTTACATCATACAGGTTAGGTGACTTCGGATCTATGAAGATAGGAAACAATGAGCTAGCTCAAGCTGTAGGCATCGATGATGTATGCCTAGAAACCAGCAATGGCACAAGTTTAGTATTGAATAGTGTTAAACATATATTTGATATTCGCTTGAAATTGATTTCTATAGGCAAGTTGGATGATGAGGGGTATTGTAGCACCTTTAGTAATGGTCAATGGAAGCTCACCAAAAGTTCTCTCGTTGTGACTAGAGGTGAAAAATATTGTTCGTTGTATATTATGCAGGCAAAGTTGTCCACAGACAAAATTAATGCAATAGATAGCGAAGATGCAACTGAGTTATGGCATAAGAGGCTCAGTCACATCAATGAGAAGGGTTTGTCAATATTGGTCAAGAAGAAGCTCCTTCCAGCATTGAAAAGTTTGGCGTTAAAGAAGTGTGCTCACTGTTTAGCAGGAAAACAAAACAAAGTTGCATTTAAAAGCTCTCCTCCTTCAAAGAAGTCAAGTATACTGGATTTCGTGCATTCTGATGTTTGCGGTCCTATTAAAAAAAAATCACTTGGTGGCTCTCTTTATTTTGTTACCTTAATAAATGATTTTTCAAGGAAAATTTGGATTCATACCTTGAAAACTAAAGATCAAGTATTAGATGCTTTTAAGCAATTTCAGGCTTCAGTTGAGAGACGGGCTAAAAAGAAATTGAAATGCATCAGAACAAATAACGAGGGAGAGTATATTAGACCTTTTGATGAATATTGCAGACAACAAGGTATTCAACATCAAAAGACACCTCCCAAGACGCCTCAATTAAATGGCATAGCTGAGAGAATGAACAGAACATTAGTTAAAAGGGTAAGATGCTTACTTTCACAGTCAAAGCTACTTGGATCATTTTAGGGTGAGGCTTTAAGTACAGTTGTGCATGTATTAAATCTTACTCCATACATTCCTTTAGAGTTTGATGTTTTTAATAGAGTTTAGACATGCAAAGATGTTTCTTATGATTATTTGCGTGTCTTTGGGTGTAAAGCATTTGTGCATATTCCCAAAGATGAGAGGTCTAAACTTGATGTGAAAACACGACGGTGCATATTTATTGGTTATGGACATGATATGCTTGGTTACAAATTTTATGATCCGATTGAAAAGAAAATTGTATGAAGTAGAAACGTTGTGTTTATGGAAGATCAAACAATAGAGGATATTGAGAAAGCAGAGATGATTTCAACACCACAGGTTGATGAAGAGCAGCGGGAAGTCAATATTCCAAATAATGCATATGTTCCTGAACATGTTGAAATTGATAATACTATTCCTAAACCAGAGGCTCAATTAGATGTTTCATTAGATGTTCAAGTCTGAAGATTCGTTAGAGACCGATGACCTTCCACCGGATATTCTGAAGATGAGTATGTATTATTGACTGATGCAGGTGAACCAGAGTGCTATGCAGAAGCAATAGAAGATGAGTACAAAAGCAATTGGTTTGATGCTATGCGAGATGAGATGCAGTCACTTTATGATAATAATGCTTTTGAGTTGGTGAAGTTACCTAAAGGTAAAAGAGCTTTAAAGAACAAGTGGGTATATAGGTTGAAGTAAGATAAACATGCTTCACAACCACGGTACAAAGTTAGATTGGTTGTTAAGGGATTTAGTTGAAGAAATGGCATTGATTTTGATGATATATTTTCTCCAGTAGTGAAAATGTCTTCTATCCGTGTGATACTAGACTTGGCAACTACTCTAGATTTGGAAATTGAGCAAATGGATGTCAAAACAGCCTTCTTATATGGTGACTTGGAGGAAGAGATATACATGTAACAACCTGAGGGTTTTAAGCGAAAGGGAAAGGAGACTATGTATGCAAATTGACGAAAAGTCTTTATGGCCTAAAACAAGCACCAAGACAGTGGTACAAAAAGTTTACGTCAGTTATGACAGAACAAGGCTATAAGAAGACTTCATCCGATAACTGTGTGTTTATCCAAAAAATTTATGATGATGACTTTATTATTCTCTTGCTTTATGTTGATGATATGTTGATTGTTGGTAGGAATACTTCAAGAATTGAGTTATTGAAGAAACGATTGAGCAAGTCTTTGGTCATGAAAGACTTGGGCTTGGCGAAGTAGATTCTTGACATTAGAATTACTCGAGACAGAGATGCTAAGAAGTTGTTTTTGTCGCAAGAGAAATATATCGAGAAGATACTTCATAAATTTTACTTGGACAAGGCTAAAGTGGTTAGTACTCCTCTTGCTGTCCACTTTAAGTTAAATATGAAGTAAAGTCCTATGATTGATAAAGAGAAGAAAGATATAGAAAGTGTTCAATATGCCACAGCTGTAGGAAGCTTAATGTATGCGATGGTATGTACATGCCCAGACTTGGCGCACGCAGTTGGCGTTGATAATAACTATTTGTCAAATCCAAGCAGAGAGCATTGGAATGCAGTGAAGTGGATTATGAGGCATTTTCGAGGAACTTCAAATTTGAAACTCAGTTTCAAGATAGGGAAACTTGAGTTAGTTGGATACACAGATTCCGACTTGGCAGGAGATATTAATACTCGTAAATCTACTTTTGGTTATTTGATTTCTTTTGCGGGTGGAGCTATGTCATGGAAGTCAAGATTGTAGAAGTGTGTTGCACTTTCTACAACTGAAGCTGAATTTATTGCGGCGACTGAAGCTTGTAAAGAGATGTTATTGATGAAGAAGTTCTTAGAAGAACTTGGGTTCAAGCAAAAGAGGTATGTGCTATTTTGTGATAATCAAAATGCAATTCATCTTGGTAAGAATTCATCTTTTCATTCTAGATCGAAATATATTGATGTTAGATATCATTGGATAAGAGATGTTCTAGATGAAAAGTTGGAACTGGAGAAAATTCATACGGATCATAATGGCTCTAATATGATGATGAAGACTCTACCAAGAGAGAAGCTTGAACATTGCCAATTGATAGCAGGGATGGTGAATCCCTCCACATTATCGTGAGGGGGAGATTTATTAGCTGGGTTCACTCCTATATGGAGAAAGCCCAATGAGTTGCAAGCCAAAAAGGGCTTGAGCCCATATGATAAGTTATATGGAGAATTATGGTTTCTCATTATCTTTATAAAATGGTAACCACAAAAGAAAATAGTAATAAGAGAAAAAGAGAAAGTAGAAAATTTGAAGGTTGTGACAATATCTTATTTACATGAAGCTAGCATCAGAGGTCGATTCGTAATCTGATTGAGCTGAAATTTTGTCAGCATGTTCGTGACGCAATTTTCTCGAATCTGAACGGTTTGATTTTTCATTTGAAGCTCCCTACATCAGGTTTTTTGTGGATTGATCAAAACCTACATTTTTTATTAGATTTATCCTTGATCTCTTATGAAATTCATGTATATTGTCAAGAATTATGTTCTTGAGGTCTTTGTTACTATGTACCTCTAGTATATGCTAGAGAAGAACATTGTTCACCCAATTTTGTTGATAGTGAAGAATTTCATATGGACTCCGATCTCGTGGTTTTTGATCTCCTCACATCGAGGAGGTTTTCCACGTAAAAAAATCATCTTGTGTTTGCGTGCTTGGTATTTATTTTATTCTACTATATCGATTCCTATTAGGTTTACACAAGATGTGAGATTATTTTATTCTGCTGCGTTGATTCGATATTGTTCGAATTATTACCATTCTCCCATCAATTGGTTAACTAGGAGAACATAACCTGGAATAAGAATAGGTTGCGAACTGTCTTTGATGAGAACATAGCTAACGAAATTCTTGTGATCCCTCTAAACAGAAACTCGGAGGAGAATCGGCTGGTCTAGACAAGGAATAGAGTTGGGACTTACACAGTTAAGATTGCCTACAACAAGCTATATTCAGCTAACCAACAACAGCAAATAGCATCGGCCCCCACCTCATTCCAAACCCGGAGATCCTTTTGGACAAGACTATGGAAATTAAACACTTTTCCTAAAGTCCGAATCTATTCTATGGAGCGCTTGTCAAAATACCCTACACACAAGAGAAAACCTTTACAAGAGAGAGATCTTCGCCAACCCCATATGTCCTTTGCATAACCAAGCGCCGAAAACAATCGAGCATGTCTTTCTTTCTTGTCATCGAACAGCTGCAATTCGGGTGAACCCACAGTGAGAGCTGCAATCTTTAAGCCAGCCCATCACTCATTTGGACAAATGGATCACACAATGCTCTGAATCAAATAAAACCTGCGGTCAATGCGGAAATCGAGGGCACTCTTTGGCCAATACGGAAGCTTTCGAGTGTGCTGGTCGGTTGACCCAAGTGGGATTACTAACCACACAATCACAAAGTGCACAAAGGATGTGTTTGGTAACATTTTTGTTAAAAAATTATTCCAAGGAACATAAATAGAAAAAACTATTTATGTTCCGAGGAACAATTTTTTAATAGAAGAACGTGTTTGGTAAACTTGTTCTAAGAATAAAAAAAGAACATGAACACGTGTAGTAAACCTGTATAATTTTTTTTTAAAAAATTTAATATTTTAATTTTAATTTTCTTTTTTTATTTTTTTTCCTTTTTATCCCTTCCTTTTGGCCGGTCGCCGGCCTCGGCCATGGCTGGCGATCGACCGATGAGGGCCGGCGGCCTCGCCCAGCCACGGCGAGGCTCACCGGCCCCCGTGTCGGCAAGTCTCGCCATGGCCTCGGGCGGCGAGGCTTGGCCTCGCCGTGGCTAGCGAGGCTCAACCTCCCTTGGTTGGGTGAGGTCGAGCTTGCCTAGATCCGGCGAGGCTGAGCTCGCCTAGCCACCGGTGAGGCTTGGCCTCGCCCAGCCGCCGGCGACGCTCGGCCTCGCCGAATCTAGGCGAGCTCGAGCTGGCCTAGCCAAGGTGAGGCCAAGCCTCGCCAGGGGCCGGTGACGCTCGGCCTCGCTAGGGGCCACCGACGCTCTGGCGAGGTCGCCGACCCTCGACGGTTAGTCATCGGTCATGGCCGAGGTCGGTCATCGGCCAAAGAACAAAGAAGAAGAAAAAAAGAAGAAAAAAAGAGAATAAAAAAACGAGGAGAGAGAAAAATTGTTTTTGAAAGTTTTCCAGAAACAAGAAACAAGTTTTTTTTTTGTTTCTTGTTTCTGTTCCAAATTTGTTCCCGGGAACAAAATATAGATTTTGAACAAAAACCCAAACAAATGCATTTATGTTCTTTTTTTGTTCCCGGGATCAATAAAACAGGAATTGTGTTCATAAACACAATCCAAGAACACAAACAAATAGGCCCAAAGCTTCTCGAGGTGGAGTCCTGATAAGAAAAGGAAGAAGGAATAATCATCACAATTGCCTCCTACTCGGCAGCCACCAGCGAGAGGGTCACTCAAGATCAACATCGACTGTTTGAAATCAGAAGGCTCATCAGTCCGCATGGCCGCCAGAGCCGTTCGCGACCAGCCAGCGGTGCTGATCCATAGCTTCGTGAGCTCAGGTCATGCTGGATTGGTGCCAACGGTTGACACCCTAGCTTTTTTTTTTTATCGAGGGACCACCGGAGATCATCCTTGGGGTATCACACGACCCTCTAGTACAGCACCGAGCATCGGTAGGATTTTGCCGCAAGCTGCTATTTAGACGAAAACCCCCGGGGGTTGGCCCAATGCACCACCCCTGGGACTCCCACTTAAGTGGCGAGTGTTGACACCTAAATTTTCCCATTTTCATTTAGGATTTAATTGTGTACAGAATTAGGAATTAGTCATTTAAAAAAAAAAACAACAAAACAAACAACAAAACAAACAAAAAATAGGAAAAAAAACAAGAGAAAAGAGAAAAAAAGAAAAAAAAAACGCCTAGGGGTCGGGTTGAGCCAGATCTGGCTTTGGCCAGGCCCGTCACCCACCTCTCTTTCCCCTGAGTGGCCCACGCCATCTCCCTTTGGTCCAGCCCACATCCCCACTTGTCTTCTTCTTGGTGTCTTCGCGTGCGGAGCCTGCACCAAAAGAAAAGGAAAAGGAGCAATGTCAGAGAAAAAAAAGGAAAAAGAAGAAAGCGACAACAGAACAAAGAGCACAAGTGAGAGGACGGAGAGAAAAGGGAGGAAAGAGCCGGCCAGTGGAGGGGAGACCAGACAGAGAGAGGGAGAGGATCCGGAACAAAAAAAAAAACGCAGAAAGAGAGAGAGGAGAAAAAGAGAGGGAAAACCTCAAGATTTAGATCAAGAGCACAGGTGCTTACTTGAGGAATCTATAGATCAAATGGTCCTAGGCTTTACACCAGCTTGCCTTCTCATCCACGCACCCCAGGACGGCCACTCAAATGTGCCTTAACCAATTGTGTCTCATCACTTTACATCCTGACAACTGGTTCAGCAAATCGGTGAAAACAGCTCTTCTCAAATTCTTTTGACTATTTGAATCTCCAAAGGTACATGAGCACGGAAACTTATATGAGCCATGCATTTCACCCAGCACTGTGCCTGCTGTTTTGATTTTGAATAGAGATAAAATAAATACCAGCACTAACTGGACCAGGCATAGGATAGGCAAATTTGTACTCTACTATTGCGTGTCTGGAAAATACTTAAACTAACCCCAGAAGTCTTTGAAAACAGAATCTCAGAAAAAAATTTAAGGTGTTTTTGTGGACTTGAACCATACAACAGAAAAGCAAGCTGACTTTTCTCCAAGCTCTTACACAGAATTGCTCATGGTCATAGAACAAGTCATGGACCTGAAAATAAAGGATAAGAGGAGCAAGCACTGTCTTCTAAATAATTGCAGTCCTAACAGAATAAGATGGTCCAGATCATTCATCAAACCCCAAGATATATGTGTTCAGTTGGGCAATGACATATATTCTCAAAAGGAAGAAAGCAAATTGAGATAGTGAGCTTCATATGAAATTAGCCACACAAAACCAGAACAATTTAGTGACAAAAAAGGCCACTAACATCTATCATCTCATTCACATTTCTCTTCAACAAACTATGTATCTAGACATGATTCTTCTCCCACCATAATAATAGATCTTCTTTATCCAAAGAAGGAAAGGAGACATTGATCAAAACTGTTGTGCAAGCCTTGCCACAATATGCCATGTCCATTTTCAAAATCTCAATCTATGTGTGTAGAGCAATTGAACAAATGATTACTTCCTTGTGGTGGAAGCAAAATGAGGCGAAATCTGGGCTGCGTAGGAAGAAAGGGGAAACACGCAAAACCAAAAAATATGGTGGGGGGATTGGCTTTCATGATCTTATCTCGTTCAACAAAGCAATGTTGGGTAAGTAGGCTTGTAGACTCTCACAAGCACCATCGGCCCTGTGGAGTCAATTATTCAAAGAAATATACTTCCTTGAAGGAGATTTTTGGAATGCAAAAAAGGGATCGCATCCTTCTTGGGATCGGCAAAGTATACTAGTTGGTAGGGATTCTATTAGTGGAGGAATAAGATGGGCAGTCAAAGATGGAAAATCAATTAAGATCCCAGAGGAGATGCCTAGAAATGGGTGTAATTGGTGGACCAGCAAAATTTGATGAGCCTTAGAGAGTGGAGGACTTGATGTTAGCTGGGTTCACTCCCCTATATGGAGGAAGCCTAATGAGTTGCAAGCCCAAAAATGGTTTGAGCCAATATGATAAGTTAGATGAAAAATAAGGTTTCTCATTATCTTTATAAAGTGGTACCGCAAAAGGAAATAAGAACAAGAGAAAAAGAGAAAGCAAAAAATCTAGAATTGAGGCAATATCTAATTTACATCAAGCTGGCATCGGACGTCGATTCGTGGTTCAATTGAGCTGAAATTTAGTCAGCATATTTGTGACACAATTTTCTCGAATCTGAACGGTTTGATTTTCGTTTGAAGCTCCCTACATTAGGTTTTTCATGGATTGATCAATACTTGCATTTTTTGTCAGATTTATCCTTGATCTCTTGTGAAATTCATGTGTATTGCCAATAATTATATTCTTGAGGTCTTTGCTGCTATGTACTTCTAGTATTTGCTAGAGAAGATCATTGTTCACCCAATTTTGTTGATAGTGAAGAATTTCGGGTAGACTCCAGTCCCGTGGTTTTTGATCTTCTCACATCGAGGAGGTTTTCCACGTAAAAAAATTGTCTTGTGTTCACGTGCTTGGTAATTATTTTACTCTACTATATCGATTCATATTAGGTTTATACAAAATGAGAGATTATTTTATTCTGCTGCGTTAATTCGATATTGTTTGAATTGTTACTGTTCTCCTATCAGAGTGGTATTAGAGCATCTGGTTATTGCTTGACTTTTCTGCCTTGTGTTAGACAATGGAAACAAATACAAGTAAAATGGTTACACTGAATGGTTCGAATTATCATATTTGCAAAGAGAAGATGGAAGACCATTTATATGTGAAAGATTTGTATTTACTCGTATTTGGCAAGGATAAACCATAAAATAGAATTGATACTGAATGGTCTATATTTTATCGTCAAGTGTGTGGTTATATTAGGCAGTGAGTGGGTGATAATGTTTTGAACCATATTATTGAGGAAACACATGCACGCAATTTATGGGATAAGCTTGAATAGTTATATGTTTGAAAGACTGGGAATAATAAGTTATTTTTGATAAAACAGATGTTGGCTCTGAGATATCAAGATGATACTCGTTTGACTGATCATTTAAACACTTTTCCTAAAGTCCGAATCTTTTCTACGGAGCGCCTGTCAAAATGCCCTACACACAAGACATAGATCTTAGCTGACCCCATATGTCCTTTGCATAACCAAGAGCCGAAAACAATCGAGCATGTCTTTCTTGCTTGTCATTGGACAGCTGCAATTCGGGCGAACCCACGGTGAGAGCTACAATCTTTAAGCCAGCCCATCGCTCGTTTGGACAAATGGATCACACAATGCTCTGAATCAAACACAAACTTGCGGTCAAATGCGGAAATTGTGGGCACTCTTTGGCTAATATGGAAGCTTTCGAGTGTGCCAGCCGGCCGACCCGAGTGGGATTACTAACTGCGCAATCACAAAGTACACAAAGGATGCGTTTGGTAACATTTCTGTTCAAAAATTGTTCCAGGAAACAGAAATAGAAAAAAGTATTTCTGTTCCAGGGAACAATTTTTGAATAGAAGAATGCGTTTGGTAAACTTGTTCTTAGAATAAAAAAAGAATAGGAGCACGTGTGGTAAACTTGTATAATTTTTTTTGTTTTTTAATATTTTAATATTTTAATTTTAATTTCCTTTTTAATTTTTAATTTTTAATTTTTCCTTTTTTCTTTTCCCTTTTTTTTTTCTTTTTCCTTCATTTTGGCCAATTGCCGGCCTTGGCCATGGCAGGCAATCGGCCGATGAGGGCTGGTGGCCTTGCCTAGCCACGAGGAGGCTCGTCGGCCCCCAGCGAGGCCGAGCCTCGCAGTGGCTGGGTGAGGCTCGGCCTTGCCTTGGTTGGATGAGCTCAAGCTCGCCCAAATCCAATAAGGCCAAGCTCGCCCAGCCACCGGCGAGGCTTGGCCTCACTGGGCCATCGCCAGGTGACGCCAACTTGGCAGTGGCTTGGCGAGGCCGAGCTCACCCAGCCACCGGCGAGGCTCGGCCTCACCGGGCCATCGCCAGCGATGCCACCTTGGCAAATGGCTTGGCGAGGCCGAGCTCGCCCAATCGTCGGCGAAGCTTGGCCTCGCTGGATCTGGGCAAGCTTGAGCTTGCCTAGCCAAGGTGAGGCCGAGCCTCGCACGGGGTCGGTGATGGTCGGCCTTGCTAGGGCTCGCCGACACTCCAACGAGGTCGCCGGCCCTCAACGGTCAGTCACCGGCCATGGCCGAGGTCAGCCACCAGCCAAAGAAAAAAGAAGAAGGAAAAAAGAAGAAAAGAAAGAGAATAAAATAACGAGAAGAGAGAAATATTGTTTCTTGAAAGTGTTCCAGAAACAAGAAACAAGTTTTTTTTTCTTGTATTTGTTCCAAATTTGATATCGGGAACAAAAAATAGATTTTGAACAAAAACCCAAATAAATGTGTTTTTGTTCTTTTTTTGTTCACGGGAACAAAAAAACAGAAATTGTGTTCATAAACATGGGCCAGGAACACAAACAAACAGGCCCAAAGCTTCTCGAGGTGGAGTCCCGATAAGAAAAGGAAGAAGGAACAATCATCACAATTGCCTCCTACTCGGCAGCCACTGGCGAGAGGGCCACTCAAGATCAACATCGACTATTCGAAATCGGAAGGCTTGCTGGTCCACACAGCCACCAGAGCCGTTCGCGACCAGCCAGTGATGCTGATCCATAGCTTCGCGAGCTTGGGTCTTGCTGGATTGGTGCCAGCGGCTGACACCCCAGCTTTTTTTTTTTTTTTTTTTGACCGAGGGATCGCCGGAGATCATCCTTGGGGTATCACACAACCCTCTAGTGCAGCACCAAGCATCGGTAGGATTTCGCTACAAGCCACTATTTAGACGTAAACCCTCGAGGGTTGGCCCAATGCACCACCCCTGGGACTCCCACTTAAGTGGCGAGCATCTGGAGATTCGAACTCGTTCCCTCGACGATGAGATAGTGAAGCCCAACCATCACGGCTACCTATGGGTGGGTAACCGACACCCAGCTTTGAGCGCGTCTTCACTATGAAATTGTTAATCACACTACCGATCAAGGAAAATTACCATATGCGAAGATAATTTGTTAATGGAAAAGAGAATTTACCGTAAATTCATATTATCAATGATATTTCATGAAAGTAACAAAATGTTAGCAACTTCTGCATTACAAGGCTTTGAGGTCAATTTCAATATTCGAGGGATGATTACTAACTTGTCGTTTACAACAACTTAATTACTGAGGTTTAATATATTTAAGTTAAGATATAAATAGCATTGATAATGATACTCGACATGCGATACAATATGATATGACATGCTGACACGTTTATCAAAATATGGAAGTTCCAACACCTTATAATACGTTAGATATTAAATGTATATTTTTATATATACATGATAAATTATTAATCATTTTAATCAAATCAATTTAATTCAATTCATAAACAAATGTATAATAATAAAAGAGCCTAAAATGAATATACACTAAAAACATTAATTTACTATTTATTAATATCATTAATTATTTCAATTTGATAAAATTCAACTCTATTCTAATAATCCATAAAGTTTGGGGGAGAAAAGACAAGAGATGTACATTTTGGACTCATGTGCTAGAGCATGTTGGAATTGCATGTTAGAATTCTAAACTTCATGTCAAAGAGTGTTGAAAGAGTTGACCTCCCGTTGATTGAGTATTGAAAAGTATCAAATACGTGTTGGAGTGTTTGACACGACACAAAAACTCTCGAAAAGTGGTGCTTCCTAGGTTACAATTATTGATTCTATAGTTAAGCTATTGTTCGAAGTTATAAGTGAAACTGAGTTGCCATGATTTACAATAATGAGGTGTAAATTCAAATTGCAGTCTTATACGGGCTGCTTCTTCTTCTTTCCTACGGACCCAATAAACACCATTTCGATGTCTAGTCCTATATTTGCCCATTCATTCATGAGAGAGATATAAAATACAAAAGTTCTAAGAGAATTTTGATTTGACTTTATTTGATACTGGCGTGTAATCTTTACAAAATTCAAGGATAATTTAATTTTTAAAAAAAGGACAGTGTAATTTAATTTAAAGATTAAAAAACATGTTCTGACTCTATATTTGAGCAATAGTCCCTTAGCATAGGCACCCGATCGTATACATCACAATAATCCAAAATTGATTAAGTACGTTAGTTTTATGTTGTTTCAAATTCGGGTTTCCGAATCCCTGCGGATCTTCATATATACCATCGTTTTTGTTTTCGTTTTGTTACCATTTTCAATCAAATGCATTTAGATGGAGCCTAGATTATTGTGCGTTGTGAACTTGATCTAGCCGCCAGTCTACTCCTTGAAATGTGCCTTTTATTCAGCAACAAAAAAATTGGACCTGCAACATGAATAGCACCAAATGGCACACCTTGTTCATTTTCAATGGACTAGGGGTGAGTATGTTTTGGAACGGATGGCTCTCTCCAATTCCTGAGTTGGTCCATAAAAGCGATCCAACCAAGCTCCACACACTCAGTGCAACATTTTTCAGTAAGCCAAAGTAAAGCCAAAAAAAATAAAGATTAGTAAAAAGATTGAACTCATATTAAAAGCTAAGAGTTGATGAGCGTTGAATCTGAGAGTCAAGGCCATAGGTGAGAGATAGAAAGAAGACTTAGATAAGGTGAGAGTATAAAAAAGACAAGCACTTAGTTAATGGATGTTGAGTTTCAGATTAGAGATTTTAGGGTTTTCATTTTTTCTTAATTTTTTTTTGGTTGGAAATTCTCTTAAAAATTAAATATATATTTATATATTGCCACTTCAATCTGGGTGGGCTATTTCACAACTAGAATTGGGAACCAAACTAGTACCCAAGTTGGAACCAATAACTAGATCAATTCCTTTGGGAACTGCGGGTTTTGATTTGGTTCAGTCCAGTTTCGAGTGGTTCGGGCGATTCTCAGTTCTTTTGCACAACCCTATGATGGACAACTAAGTAGCTCTTTGCTTTAAATAACTCCACCAATAACCCAACCGTGTCTTAGAGCTCAAAAATCACTATGAGAATGGACCAAACCGAATATAACTTCGTAGAGATTGATTGCGGACCGAGTACAACATGAACAAATTCATGATTGCAATAACAAAGAGCTTCTGCTCATGTTCAAGGCCTGAGCATGAAAAAATAAAACAAAATAAAGGAGCACGGATTTCTTTTGTAAACCTTAGACTGCTGATAGAATTGAGAATTAGCCATAGGAAAAACCATTCCTCTCTTAAAGAAAGTGCAATCAGACCATCTCACCTGACAAGCCGATGCACGCAACACCTAGCAACTATTCCATTAGCATTGGTAGCTTCCACTGATTTTGGTTCTTCAACGACCTTGGTCATGAAAGATGGCACATAAGGAGTCAGTTGGAGGCATTTTAAAGCTAGCTGTTGTATTTGGAATGCAGAATCTACGCAATGATCGTCCTCCAATCTAGCGTCCATTTTATAGTCTTTAGTTTTCTTTTACTTGATAAGAGTGGTCTGGCCCATTTCACTAAATGATGTTTCCATGCCGGACGGTTCCAATCTATTTCACTTAGGTGACATGACGCCAATCATGTGACTCGCACGTTCCAATCTACTGCACTGAGAACAGAGAGAACAACACTTTACACTGTTTACAGTAGAAAATGATTTATTAGATTACCATTCATTATGTATTCAGGGGCAGCTTAGCCCATGTTGGTACAACGATTCATATTGAAACATATGACTCGCCCTCCGAAAGACCAGACTTCACTGATTAAAAATCTGAAAGTTCGGCCATGTAAGACTGTGAAAGAACCGGAGGGTAAACCAGACTCGGTTTCCAGCCTAAATATAAATTGCAAATTTTCATATTCCAGCAAAATACAACATGGGGATATCTGGAAGCAGCTGGGGATTGGTTCATGGTCTAATCTCATGTTCTAGGACAGTAACCATTATAGCAGAATTTCTGGGGTTTTGAAATCCCCGAATATTAGACCCTACATGGTAATGTTCTTTTTTCTTGTTTATGAACAAAAATTTTGTTTTTTTGTTCCCAGGAACAAAAAAAGAACAGAAATGCGTCTGTTTGCGTTTTTGTTCAAAATTTGTTTTTTTGTTCCCGGAACAAAATTGAAATGGAAATGAGAAACAAAAAAAGTTGTTTTTTCATTATAGAAACACTTTTGAAGAAACATAACTTCTAGGTTGCCCCTCAGCCTTCGATCTGTGCCTGGAGCTGGAAGAAGATCCTTCATCTTCGGGGCTGTTGTAGACAATCCTTCGGTTGGGAGGTCGGTGACGGCCGGTCTACTTCATTGTGGTTCGATAGCTGGTTGCCTTGTGGCCCTCTTCATCTACAAGTTCCTCATTCTTTTTTGTTGGACCCCGACGTTCCTGCAAAGGCGACTGTGGCTTCTTTATATTCTTATGTTGGTAGATCCTGTAAAGTCCGGTTAGAGAATTGTGGCTTCTCACTTCCTCCTCTTTTGGTTAATAGCGATCGTTTTGTGTGGCGTCATGATTCTTCGGGGGCCTTCTCCGTAGCTTCTGCTTGGAACGTCATTAGAGCTTCTAAAGCCAAAGCACCTTGGACTTCTTTTGTGTGGGATAAGGATGTAGCCCCTCGGTTTCAATTCCTTTTGTGGCTTATTACTAAAAATCGCTTGCCAACACAGTCACTTCTCCTCTCATATGAAAGGATTGATTACTCGGCTTGCACTTTTTGTAATACTCAGCCGGACTCAACCAACCATTTGTACTTTGACTGCAATTTTTCTAATACCATTATCTACTTTTGGGCAACTAGGTGCAATTTGCCGTGGAGGAATGGCACTTGGGCGGAAAACCTTGCTTGGGCTATGAAATTCCTTGCTGGTAAGGACTTCTCTCACAGTCTTTCTCGCTATTCCTTTGGAACTCTTTGCTATCTAATTTGGAAGAAGAGAAATGCTATGATTTTCCGAGGGGAATCTCTTGATATTCCCGCTTTGAAGAACCATTTGATAAAGATGGTTAAAGATAAAGCAATTACCTATAAGGATGTCCCTGACAATCCAAGGAATCGGCGTCTTCAGAGGGGTTGGAATCTCAACCCTATTATCTTCACATAACCCTTTGGGGTTTTATCATTTGATCTTGCTCGGTCGCCCCCGGTGCGGATGTTCTGACTCTCGGATTCCCAGGCGTCCATGGAGGTCTGGTGGCTGAATCTGGTGGTCGCGTTGTGTCTGTTGTTTGCGCTCTTTTTGTCCTTGCCTCTTGAGGTTTTTGTGCGGCTCCCTTCCACTCTTTTGTTCACATTGAGAGTGTAAGTTTTGGTGCCGTTTGTGTACATTGGTCCTTAGCTTTTCAATATATTCTTACCTTTACCAAAAAAAAAAAAAAAAAAAAAAAAAACACTTTTGAAGAACATTTTCTCTCTCTTCTCTTTTCTTCTTCTTTTCTTCTTCTTTTTTCTTTGGCCAGTCGCAAGCCTTGGCCATGGTCGGCGATCGGCCGTCGAGGGCTGGCGACGTTGTTGAGGGTCGGCGACCTCGCTAGAGTATCGCCGGCCCCTGGCGAGGCTCGGCCTCGCCTTGGTTGGGCGAGCTTGAGCTCGGCCTCGCCGGATCTGGGTGAGGCCCAGCTCGCCCAGCCAAGGCGGGGTCGAGCCTTGCCCCCGTCGGCGAGGCTTGGCCTCGCCTTGGCTGGGCGAGGCCAAGCTTGCCCAACCACCGGTGAGGCTCGGCCTCACCGGATCTAGGCAAGCCTTGACCTCGCAGCCAAGGCGAGGCCGAGCCTCGTCCAACCACGGCGAGGCTCGGCCTCACCGGGGGCTGACGAGCCTCACTGTGGCTGGGCGAGGCTGCCAGCCCCCATCGGCCGGTCTCGGAGGCCGGCGATCAGCCAAAAGAAGAAAAAAAGAAAGGAAAAAAGGAAAAATAAAATAAAATATTAAAAAATTAAAAGAAACAAAAAAGAATATAAATTTATCAAATGTGTTTCTATTCATTTTTTATTCTTGGAACAAGTATACCAAACGCGTCTTTCTGGTCAATAATTGTTCCCCGGAATAGAAATAGTTTTTTCTATTTCTGTTTCTTGGAACAATTTTTTAACAGAAACGTTACCAAACGCGCCCTTAGTTTCCTCTAAGAACTGTGCAAGAAAGCTGGGCCTCTGGCGGCCCCGACCGCAATCTCGAGGCATTCATTCCATGGAAGATGAGCAGTGGACCCCTATGTCCCAGAGTAATGGACGGTGTAAAACGTTAGTAATGCTTAAATGCAAGTACATATTCAAAATAGCTTGAATTTTGAAATCACTATATTCGTCAACTACGACTGTCAACTGATCAAGAAGATATGCTCTGAACAACTGTCTTTTTTATGGGTACCATAGTGGCCCTTTGGTTGAGTATTAGATCTACGTTACCTATTGCTCTCGCCCATTGTAGCACGTTTATCGCTTAGGTTATGAGGTCCATTGTTGCCCTCTATGTTAGAATTAGCCAGGGGCTAGATGAATTTGAAAGGGAGATAAACTCTTTGAAGGAAGCTTTATTTCCAGAATGATTGGCATTGTTGAGTTTAGAACCCTAAACAGACTACCAGTTATGGACGACCTTGTCCTATAATGCGAACAAGACAAGAGTTCGCAGGTGCCCAACAACAAAAGCCACCCTCCGATTTCACGAGATGGCCTTCAATCATTTGTTTACTTTATATCTCTAATCTCATGCCGGAGAAATGCCTAAAGTGCATGCTTGAAATTTGCCAATTTACTTGGCCCGGATTCATCCAACTTCCCCATTATTCAATTGGTGCGGTTCCCCTCTCCATTCAGTCGGGTGAACCAAATTCTTTGGCCAGGACATTTTATGTGAATTTCTTTTATCTCATCCCAATTTAGATATTGCCCAATTGCATTATATAGGCATTTACAATTTGTTGCATCGTTTAATAATTCAATTTTTTAAACCAATCTCGGTACCCCTCACAGGATCTATTACGTACATGCATAACTTTTTTTGGACAACAAGGGAGCATCACATTTATAATTGGCACGCACACTATTAACTTTATGGACTAAATAGAACCCGAGCAAAAAATAGGATGGTAAGTCCAAATAGGAAATTGTTTGTACTGGGCAACGTGGGTAACTAAATTTGTGTGGCATGCTACACACGTGCGAATCCATTTCTTAATCACTAAGCCAATTGCGTGAGGTTCATTCATACTCAAATTGGTAGAAACTTTACAGAACAGATCTAAAATTCCAATAAGAAATAAATAAGGAAAATCTCATTTAGATATGGTTCAAGCTACTATGATATATTTCCCATAGAATTCGACAACTAAAGTGACTTGAGCAGCGAAGGAAAAATATTGCACGTACATGACCAACACGTGCGAGGAAGGCCAAGTGTGCGGCCGCTGCACGCAGATCGTCTCGGAGACGACGAGGCGGATCGGGTGCGCCAACGGGGTCTGCAACGATGGGGACGTGTTCACGACTTGCGACAATGATGAGAACTATGTCGGACAGCGACCATATTGAACGTCTTTGATTCTGGAGCTATATGGATTTGGCTGAGAATTACCTATGATTGCTCTCAACATCGACAAGAATGACACTTATAATTTACATCTTTCTTTCCATTAACAGAGCATATTCGAACCTTCAATTTGGCAACCCGCCCCATTCATGTGTATCGGGTAAAGAATATTGGATCTAAGTATATAGGAAAAATATTATCAACATAGTTTTTTCATTATACAGGCGCTTTCAAGATGATGATATACTAGCCAATTGTCATTATAATTTCAAGTAACTACTTGTGTAAATAAAAGTCAAATGTAGTATACACATGTTACACCGCACAATGCAAGCCTTTGTATTTCGTTTTCGGTTTCATCAAGCGCATGAAATGTTTTCCCTCTGCTTTGATTGTTGATTTTTTTTTCCTTATCCCAAATTAATCCCATTTTTCCAAATTCAATCTCATATATATATTTCATTTTGGAACACGTTTTTGATTTCACGGGCTAGCAAAACATTTGAGTTGGCCTCGGCCAACATAGTCTGATTTTATCGAAACAAAGGGAATTACTAAAAAGATCCTAAACCTATTACAATTATGTCAATTCAGTTATAAACTTTTCTTTTTTTGGCTAAGTCAGTTCTAAACATTTTGTATTTGTACCAATTTAATCTATCTAACCAATTTTGGCTAACAAGTGCTGATGTGCCATTGCCGGCGTTGACATGGCATTTTAATAATATTTTTTAATTTTATTTTCTTTAAATTTTTTTCCTTCCCTTAAGATGGGGACGGCCTTATTGATTAACATAATTGCATTAGGTTTATGACTTTTTGGTAATTTCCCCTCGAAATAAAAGATCTAGTTGGTCATCGGTTACATAATAATCACTATAATCAGATGCCCACGAGCAACTTATTAATTGAATAAAATAGTTAAGTGGAATCCATTTTCATGGAGTTAAGCCTAATGAGAATATCAGTAGGTTAAGAAGCTGGGAAATAAAAAAATGAAATCGGCCTTATATATTAACTACTTACATGACCCGTGCATATTTGTTAAATATATCTTTACATGCGTTTATTTTCCTTTTCTATATTAGTGCCGGCAGTTTTACATCAGATGCATGTCATTTGGAATTACTTTTGATCGAGAGTGGAAAATACAAAAAAGAAATTGTCTATTGGACATACGAGAGGTGAATGAAGTACTAACTTGAATTCTGATTGAAAAGAGAATCGGTACAGAAGTGTTTAAACACTATTCACTTTTTTTCATGTTCAATTTCGTTTTAATTTCAGATTGTGTGGAATCTTGTAGGCGGTCAATTATTATTGCTAAAATCTTATGCTTAGGATCAATTTATTAATTTAAAGTACATAAGAAAACCAAATCAACGTCACAATTTAAGCCTAGTGAGAATCTCAGTTAGTTTAAGCAGCTTGGAAAAATAATGTGAAATTGACTTTATAATCAAGGTGGAGGTTCACTATGTTAAGACATAAAAGTGTTTTGTCATAAAAAAATATATGGAAAAGTCAAGAAAGACGTTAGGTTCATAAAATGAGATGGGATTAAAAGAGACCGGGACATTGGTGAGGAAAGAACCATAATATATGTATTTGGGTGTAACCATATTTGGGTCCTAGCTACGAATCGAATGCGAACTTATAGAGCAAACACCGTTGAAGAAATAAAAAAATTTCTTCATCATAATTTCACATAGGTGCACCCAATCCACCTCGTCGTCGTTTAAACAATTTGCATGTAGTGGCCGCACTCTTGGCCTTCCTTGAAAGAATTGGTCATGTACGGGTAGTACTTCTACTCCGTGGTCTATGCTTCCACCACAGCGCTCAACATCGACAAAAAGCAATTGTGAAATTTTTATGTGACATCTTATTTATCTTGATGGCTTTAGATGGCAATTTTGCAAATTTTTCGATCTCCACTTCGATGCAAGTATACCTGATTGAGCAGGGTTGCCTTTTTAATCTACTTTGCTTGGAAAAAGCTAGCTTCTTTGGTGAATGACGAACTTGTTGAATATAAGTTCTATTTATAGCCCTTGAATGGCTCCTTTTTCTAGACGGCGATAGCGTCAATTACGTAATGCGCTTACATCATATCTCTTCACAATATATGCTATGTTATTCATGGCTGAAACTGGTTGAATACTTGCTAAACCATACTGTCATCCATGATGAGGGTTAACATTGGAGAATTGGTATCCCGTGGGACCATGAAAACTTCAAAAGATTTTGGATGGGAGGTAAGGGGAAATAAACATGGATTCGAGGAAATTTATGAGGTTTTGAGAGTGACTTCTAATGAGACTCCGCCGAGTAGGAAGGAAATTAGGCTGGGTGATTTTGAAGAGATATTGGAATAAGGTTTTAAAGAAGATTGGAGGGACTGATCCTTTGTCAAAGGGTCGAAGATAAGAACCGAAAATTGGAGAACTAAGAGAGAGATTTGGGGGGTGAAATAGGTAAGGACTTGAACAGAATTCTTTTGGAGTTTGAATTCTTATCATTTCACCATCATTATCGGTTCAACACGTCCAGGAAATCTTAACAATATCGTCATCTCATCCCCCGAGTTGATCGCACTCATTTCGGCACTTCGAATCAACATCATCCCTCATCGTCCGGAGGTGTGACATAGCCTTCCTTGGGATTATTACCTAGTTTCCATAGTAAATTTGAAAATTGTATCAAGTGGATTCACTTAAGTGCGGCAAAAAGAAAAGTAGGCTATCATGGAAGGGAAGTCACCATACAAGTTTGTAAGCTTATAAATTTAATGACAAAAAGAAATTTAGATTTGCCATGGTTGTACCAAATTGGGCACGCGTAGAACCACCCATCTAATTGCTTGTTACTCTGATCATTGAAAGCTTTGGCAGCATTCGAAGAAATGAATGAACAGAGAATGGGTCTAAATAGGGATATACAAGAGGCAATTTCTTGGTACGATAAGGCTAAAATAGAAGGTGGAAATGGAAAATGCAAGCGGATGGATGGTCCTCTTATTCCTTTATCATGCATGATTGGTCTCCTGCCTTCTAATGTTGCTGTAGGGGTGAAGTTCATGTTAGACACTTTTGGTATAGAAAGTTCACTCAAGATGTACCTTTTCACCACTCGCCATGCAAATGATACGTATACGTGTAAGGGTTAGCCGTGGGCATTAGATGTCATGCTTGGATAATTTTCCCCATTAGAATGTGACCCTGAACAAAATTTTTATTTAAAATTTGTATCCTCATTCCATTTCTTTGCATTTTAGGACTATCTTGCATTAGAGTAGGCTTTTAACAGGAGAGTTCATATTCCTTGCACAACGGTCACTCGATGGTCGCATGGCTTCTACACAATACTACCATGGACAAGCGAATGTATATTGCCTTCTCATATTGTCATCCATCATAAGGGTTAACGTTGGAGAAATGGTATGGGGAAATAAAACTGGATTCGAGGAAATTGATGAGGTTTCGAAAGTAACTTCGAATGGGACTCTTCCCGAGTAGAATCGGAGAACTAAGAGAGAAAGATTCGGCCGGTGAACAGAATTCTGTTGAAGTTTGAATTCTTATCATTTCACCTCAATATCGGTCAACACGTTCAGGAAGTCTTAACAATATATCATTTAAAATAGATCATCACCACGCAGAAGAAGGAATTTGGAGCGAAAGCCCTCCGACGATCCCGTCCTGAAGAATTTCGAAACCTATCCGATAACCTATCCCCGAAAGATCCGTCTTTCAAGAAGGTGGAGTCGTGGGATGATGCCGAACTCATGTTTCCAAAGGCTCGTTTCAAAGCAAATCAGCTTCGAGATGCGGGAGACCTCCAATCTCCTCCTTCCGAGCCTCCGCAAAAGCCCTCGAAGCATGGAATAATCTCTCAAACAATCAAAGAGATGCAGGCCATCGTTAGGGATGTGGAAGCTGCAGGGATCGACATGGGCTGGCTCCGCTACGTGCTCGATGAGATTGCCGAAGCCATCGAGCCCAAAAAGCATTGCCTTGAAATTGAGGTCATGTAGAGAAACCCGTGATGCAGACATAGGATATACTAGGCAAGAGCTGGAACTTCAAATGGAATATTTGGCTGAGAAGGCAAAGGCACTGGAAGCTGCCAAGGCCCGAGTTGTTGAAACCAGCGCCCGGCTGAGTGAGCCCAAGCAAGAATCGTCTAAATAGAAAGAGACAATGCTTTCCATCCATTCTAAGGCCGATAGCGTCCACTACATATCACTGGTAGCCGAAATCCTGTAAGTTAGTAACTGCTGACTACCTTGAGGGGCATCATCAGGTACCTTAGGCGTGTTGTTGAATCATTTACTACTGTACAAGATAACATTTGAATCATATTCTCTAGGTGAATTCCCAGGTTCTTTCCAGCGTTCTACTTGGAAATGGATGAATTTATGCACCAAAAAAGACTTAGTGCTTGGAGAGGAGTTTCATAGCGAAAACTACTCGGTTGTTTCTTGACCAAGCGCACTGAAAATTTGTCAATTGTCAAATCATTTTAGAATCTAGATACCATATTTGTAAATTTCACAGAACGTGAACTGTGAAAATCTGTAAAGAAAAAAAGGAGAAGCATATTCTTTTTTTCTTTTACTTTTTTTCTGGCCATAATACTTTCATTCAAGGACGAGTCCGACCTGACCCTGTAGCTCATGAAGCACAGGAGGCAGTCGCAGGTGAAGCAAGGAGGGAGGTGGCGGCGGCAAGGCAAGCTGAACTGCAGTAGAGCTTCTTCACGGTAGGATTCTTGTCGATTGGAGTGATGAAGTTTTTGATGGTGACAATGGAGGAAGGAGATGATGGGGGAAATTCTTATCTGCTATTCAAACGAGCAATCCACACACCACTCAGGGAGGGAGGGGGGAGACGTTCAGGAAAATTAGCGAGACAACAGCGAAGCCCGAAGCCCTGTTCCCATCGATCTGGGAGTGTCTGGCAATTCCAGCAGCTTGTTCGACAATATGGAGAGCTCCGTTGCCTTCATGCCCACAGCAACCTGATTTGCTTGTGCCGATCAGGTATATCCTCTTCCAAGAATCCGCAGCATGGGGTACATATTTCTCTCTTTTTTCCTTTACATTCTATAAATTTGAAATTGAATTTTGCGACGGTCAACGATGTACAGGAACCTCATTATCAAGAACCACAGTTCATGAAGAGTATTCAGTACATTTCTCAGTTTCCACTGAAATTAGTGAGTCGCCAGCAAGGAAGAAATATTATCAAGTTGAACATGGGGAAGTTGATAGACATTAAGAAAAAAAGAAAGCCAAAAAAAAAAAAAAAAAAAGAAAGTCAAACCAAGGTACAAGCACTAGAATATCAACATCTGCAGGCTCCATATCATCTCTTCACCGGTCATCTCGAAGGTATTCTTGGACAGAACTTTCCATGTTTTGTCTATTTGAGTTGCTAGGAGATACTGGACAAACCTCGAATATAATTTAAACCATACTAGTAGTTAAACTAAAACCAAATTGATAATTTGTTATGAGCTCAATCATTCATACCAAGTATGAAAGGATGATTTTGAGGTGTATCTTAACATTTACGAATTGCGTGAATAGTCATTTATAGCTGTGTACCTCTGCAAATTCTTAAATATATGAAAGAGAGGCATGATCAAGATTTTGTTCTATTATTTTGTAAACCAGTTAAGCGGGAGAAATGCTCAACTGCTAGCCAACCATGTGGAAGTCGGGTATCCATCGAACAATCATGATTGAACTCAGATTGAACTCGGATTAATCACGACAAGCAATTTATCATCCGGTTACTACAACAAGATTAAAGCTAAGTTCTCTCTCATTCTCCAACTCTCCTATTTTGATTCAGTCAATGGCATTGATCCTCGATCTTTGCCTGAATCGCCACCTAACGCCAAAAGCCACCACCGACTGATACCACTTGCCACAGAACCTCACTGATCGCGCCTCTGTTTTACTTTGTTTTCTGATCAGAGACTTGGAAAAGCTCAACTCCTGCTCGTTTCTTCTTCATCAAGGCGGATCACCAGCAACAACGCCTCCCAAGACATCGGATACCTAGTTTGATCATCCTTCGGAATTTACATCTGCATCTCCCAGGTAAATATCACTATACACTATTCTTGGAGAAACAAGGACAAGAAATCTTAACTATGGGTTCCCTGAAGATTGTCTGCTATTAAGTTCCTGTTTGTGATTTTGAACATGTTTCATTAAATATGTGATGTTTAGAATATGGATCCTGGCTTTAATGAGTTCCCTGGTTGATGAAGATTTATTATGATGTTAAGTTTTTAAAGCTAGAACAGTGATGACCAGAGCAAGGTGAATGATGAACAAAGCAAAGATTTGGTCATGTCTCTCTAGGATGTTGGAAAGAAGAAAAAATGGAGGCAAAGGGAAACCAAGCGAACTATGAGTTCATGTTCTGAAGGTAATGGCTGGGAAAGAGACCGAAAGAAAGAAAATAAAATAAAATAAACAGTAAAAAACTAAAAATATATTAAAAATTAAAAATAAAAATTAGAAAAGAGAGAGAAAATTTAGGTGTGCAACATGCGTTTGGGCGTAAACGAAGAATGAAAAGGGGAAAAAGAAATCAAATGGAATAAACGAAATCTTAAAATAATAACAAAACTTATTCACAAATATGTCAAATTATCTCGTGTATGTCGAAGCTCATCAACGTCTTTATTAAATCCCTTCGCTCTCCAAATTTCCATCAAATGATCCACAGATATGTCAAAATCTCCATGAAACAATACTCTACACAGAAAACACAAAATTTAATTCTCTTCATTTAAATCCCCATAACAGGGTTTTAGAAAATCGAGTACTTCATCAATATTTTGGAAATTGATAATGGGTCGTCTTCGCAAACTCCTAATTTGTCTCTCCAGAGGTGAATGTTGTCCTTCCCACTTTACCAACAGTGGAGAACTAATGCACTTTCTGACCATAAGTAAATAAAAATTTCAAATGGAAAACTCTCCTTAATCCTTAGCTAGAAGTCCTTACAGAAAAACGTGGATTCAACATGCATGGTGCGAGCACTGCATGTGCACGGCAATGCATGACACATTTATGGCACAAAGTACAATACGAGGATATTTCAGCGAAAGGGGCCGGGCTCAGATGGGTGAAACAAAAGAGTCCCAACCACTTTATCATGGACTCCTTATGCTCAATGGAATTGAATTTCCTCAGAATTTTTGTTGGCTTTTTTTCTTTGATCATGGTGGTAATTCTTTTTGTCCTCATCCACGTTGTCAAACATCACCCCATTCATATCATGTATAATTACTCTAAATAGCTCAACAAAGGCATCCGTTTTTACCGGGTACCCCCTTACCTCAAAATCATATCCCTAACTACCCCTCGCTGCTGTCTCCGTTGCATCACCGTCGACCCATTCTTTTTTTGCATCTCCATCTCCCTTGCAGCAGATTTCCACTAGTTGTATTTACCAAAAAACTGCTCATCTCTGAGTGTCCATCACTACGTTTCCAGCAACATCGTGTAAAAGAACATATCGCGATCACTGCAAACGAGAATAAAGCCCCGTTGATGGTGATTCCCTTATATAGCGATACGAACATCCTCGGTAACACTCCACTCATCACACGGCTCAAAGTGACGTTGATTGCATACCCCTTGTACACGCAGCCTCAACAGGAAGATTTTCAAGCTGTACACTTACATGATCGGCCCCATCCAGATGGAGAAGAAGGCCAAGTAGGACAACAATAAGGCGATGCAGAGAGCCATTGCCCATATTAGCTTCAGGTGGCTGTGGTCGATGATGGTGAGACATATTCCGAGAGAGCTGAGTGAGAAGATTATCCCATTGTGCTGCTTTGCAGAAATGGCTGCCTCCTAACCTGATCCAGGAGGAAGATTGTGACAAAGACGAACATTATCTTGACGAAGTCGACTGCAATGGTCTGAAGAGTTTTTGTTGATGGAGGTGATGTCTATCTTCTTAAATATTTGAGGGTTGTAGAGGACGTTGGCATTGATACTAGATTGGAAGAAGTCCATCCCAGCATTGCAAATGACATATGTCAGATTGCCAGGGTTGGGCAGAGGAGGAGATCCCGTCATGCACCCTCTTTGATATTTCATTTGGTGAATTTGACAATGTCGTCTTGCACTCGTAAGGGATTTTGATAATGGGTCATCTACGGAATGTCATTAACAATGTCATTCACCTCTTGTCAAGAACCTTGAGGAGTGCAATAACAACTTTATCAAGGTCACCATTATGAGCATTGGGGAGTGCGTGTGACAGGATCTCACCCTTCACCCAATGCCGTCTGTTTGTCATATCCTCATTTGCATCATTAGGATCGATTTCTTCCAATAGGGCTCTGGTATCAATACCGTCATCTTCTACAAGCCTTATACATTTGAGGAGGTCGGCATTACCTTCTTTAACAAAAAGCTACTTATGACCATTGTAGTCAATTTTGAAAAGACGACATTCATCCTCGTCATTACCTTCCTTCTAGACTATATAAATATCATCATCTAAGTTTTTACTTCATGGATATGAATCCTAACAATATGAAATAAATCTACGTAATTAACAACTTATATAGCAACCAAATTATAAAAAACCAATCCTCTATCATAATGTAAAGGAGAAAATGTTATGCCCCTGATCAAGTCATTTACATAAAGAAAATTATATTATCTTTTTTATACACCTAGAAAAGTACGGTCATAAGAGAACAATGGTATCCCCCCTCTCTCGTTCTGAACTGTTCTGAACAAACTCGCGCGCGCACCCGAAGGAAAAGGAAGATCACCGAATTCTCTCTCTTTTAACCTGATGACTCACTCGACTTAGACAGGGTACGCCGGAACGATCCTCAGAAACAGCGGATCTTTGGAACCGAGAATGGGTGAGAGAGAACGCTAGGATTTTCCTACAACCGAATCTCTCTCTGCGCCTATATATGGTCATCATCACTTCATGGTAAGGGGGCACGATCGTTCCAAAATTGGAGAAGACGACAAAGCTTTATCCTTTTTATTCCATGGTTTGCAACTGTTCTCGTTGTGTTGAACTCTCATCAGCAGAGCTGCTGCCACAGCCAGCCATCACGTTATGCCAAAGCTCACACCGGGTTCAGCGAGCCCCGCCACAACAGGATTCCTGCAATGCCTCCCACGGCGAGTTCCAGCAACTGTACGATGAACTCAGTGATTGCGAGTGCCGCTTGGAAGTTCATCTGCACAATAAGCAAAGAGTTACTGGTGAGCTAAGTCCATCATTCTCGTTCATGTGGTTTTTTGTAGTTGGTTTAGTTGAATCATGTCGTTCCTCTTTCGTTGATTTGCAGAGGTATTGCCGTTGAGAATGGCTTACTTGCATGCTGCCGCCTTTTACTGGAGTTGCGCCGCCCTCCAGTCTTTTAGGTCTTTATCACCAACTCATCGTTTGGGTAAGGATAAACTCGATTAATTGAAGCTTAAGGATATATTGACTTTCTGATTTTCAGTCACTAGACTTAGCTTGACTAACTTCATGATATACGCTGTTGCATTGCAGCCCATGTATTTTCCAGTTCTAACTCTTCTTCTGATTTTGACTCTGCACATTCAGTTACTGCGAGGGCTGAAATATCTCCACTGGCCAATGTTCTCCCCCGCGACCTCAAGGCCGAAACCTCCTGGTGAACGCCAACTGCGACCTGAAGATACGCGACTTCGGGCTTGCGTGGGCTACCCAAAGTGACGGGCAACTCATGACCGAGTACATGGTCACACGCTGGTACCACACCCTTGAGCAGCTGCTCTCATGCAACAAATATAGGGACCTTGATCGACGTCTGGTCTGTGGGCTGCATCTTCGTGGAGATCCTCCGAGACGAGAGTGCCTCAACCAACTGATGCTGATTATCATGAACACGATCCGTAGCCAGAGGTAGGAGGCTATTGAGTTTATCAATACCTCAAGGGGGACCCATTTCTCCCGGCTGTATCCGCAGGCTGATTCTCTGGCCGCGGACTTGCTGCAGCGGATGCTCGTGTTCGACCTGAGGAAGAGGATCATGGTGACGGAGGCGCTCCAGCATCCTTACATGGCGGCCATTGAAACATGTCATCCATGAGAAGATGAAGAACCATATGGCAATACGAGGATGAACAGATGCAGATGAAATGAAGAACTGAATCTAAGATAGAATAATCGATTCTGGAAGTGATTTGTATTTCATTGTATCAATTGTATCATTGTAATACAAAGTATTTGAATTAGTAATGAGTACAGATTCTCTGTTCTACCTCCTCTGCTCTATCTTACCTGTAGCTTCTGCATCGAGACCTCCTGCCATTGATCATTCTTCGAAGCTTTTTATCTGATACAAGGATGCCGAGTATTCATAGAAGATACTCCTTTCTCTCTTTCATTCTCTCACCCTCTTATCTATCTTCTTCCTCACTTCTTATATGGAAGAGAAAGTGCATTCAACGAAGAACGGATAAAACCGAATCTCGGTTACAAGGAAAAACAGAATACAGCTACTCCTTAACAGAATACACCTAACCGATTACCCCTTATAGCACACGTGTTGGTTTTACATGACTTGGCGATCCATGTCATTCTCTATTTTGAGCATCTCCTTCATTGATGTCGATCCAAGCTAGTCTTTATTATAAGTTCTTTACCGTTGATCATTATTTCTTGTAGTTTGCTGCATCGCCAAGTCCTCTGCTTCCTTTTGTTTATTGTTTTCCAAAACGAGTCGTTTCCGTTCTTCTCCATCAACTTTTGTTCCTTTATATTTAACATCCCCCTCAAATTGGGAAGGGTGAAGGATCCCATTCCCAATTTGGTGCACAGAGATATATGAGCTGATCGGGAGAGGGATTTAGTGAAAATGCCAGCTAACTGAAGGTGGTTAGGAATATGTTGGACTTGAATGGAACCAAAAGACCTTTTCACGAACAAAGTGAAAATCTATGTGCTTTGTGCGAGCATGCAATATTGGATTTGTTGTGAGGGAAATAGCTGATCTGTTGTCACAAAATAAAGTTGTAGTTGCTGCAAGAGGAATACCAATATCACGTAGTACAAAGCTGATCCAAGTTAATTCAGCCGTTGTAGAAGCTAGTGCCCGATACTCTGCTTCTGTGGAAGACCTTGAAACAATGGATTGTTTCTTGGTTGACCAAGAAATCAAATTAGAGCCTAGAAAAGTACAGAAGCCTGTAGTAGATCGTCGAGTGATAGGACAACCTGCCCAATTAGCATCTGAAAAAACCATAGAGACTTGTCAAACTCTTGGAGTGGAGATAGTATCCAAGATGGACAGTTCCTTTGACATATCAAAGGACTCTTTTTAATTGATGAAAGTCTGCCACTGTGGGATGTTGCATCTTTTGACAGGGAAGATTTGTTGCAAATGCTAGATCTGGTCGAGTTATTGTCAAGTATTGAAGACCACCTACCAGGCTTCTGTATTCAATAGGATCTGTTAGCTAAGTTTCAGCATTGGCCATGAAAACTGATCGTAGAGGCAGGGGTGTTGAGATTGGTTTGCAAAATGTCATATGAGCTCGTTTAAGCAAGTCGACAGCATATTTTGTTTGGCATAGAAATAAAGTCTGTAAGGTGCGTTTGACTTCAATGCCTAAGAAGTAGTGAAGATATCCAAGGTCTTTCATATGGAACTGAAGACTGGGATTCTGAATCAATGTGGTTAAAAGTTGAGGTGAGATTCCTGTCAAGATGATATCATCGACATAAAGCAGTAATAATACTGTATGCGACTTATCAGCTGTACTACAGAAAAAAAACCAATTTCAATGAGAAAGTTGCTGAATTTATCAAACCAGGCTATCGGAGCTTGTCGAAGACCATATAAGGACTTGTGAAGAAGGCGGACATAGCTCGATTTTTGAGAATGTATGAAGCCAGGAGGCTGTTCCATATATACCGTTTCATTCAAGTCTCCATAGAGAAAGGCATTTTTCACATCAAGTTGGTGTATTGTCCATTGTTTCGTTAGAGCTATGGATAGTACTATGCGAATTGTTGCATGTTTCACAACAGGGCTGAAAGTCTCAGTAAAGTCAAGTCCTACTTCTTGATGAAACCCTTTGGCTACCAGTCGAGCCTTTAGCCTATCTAGACTACCATCAGATGCCAGTTTGGTCTTAAAGACCCACTTACAACCTACGACATTCATCTGGTTTGTTCTTGGAACCAATATCCGGGTGTGATTGACATACAAAGCACTCATTTCTTCTTGCATGGCACTGTGCCAACCTTTATCAGCCAATGCTGACTTAATGGATCTTGGTTCCATAGGAACTCGATACTCAGCCAAACAAGCATATTTTGGATTTGGCTTGATAATACTTGATTTGAGTCGAGTCTGCATATGATGAACAACAGGATTTCCTTGAAAAGAGGATAGGCCAAGATTGTGTTGTTCTAGTTCAGGACTGTTATTGGTAGGTAGTGCATTTTGAGAAGATGAAGAACCAGGTACTGGTTGAGTTTCT
The DNA here is from genome assembly GCA_014182385.1 of Eucalyptus viminalis. Classification (NCBI taxonomy): domain Eukaryota; kingdom Viridiplantae; phylum Streptophyta; class Magnoliopsida; order Myrtales; family Myrtaceae; genus Eucalyptus; species Eucalyptus viminalis. The sequence goes on along the minus strand of CM024528.1, from coordinate 39,290,237 downwards.
GTGATAGAGTCATTATGCATTGGTGTTGATAAAGTAGCTTGTGGCAGCTGTTAATTGTCATAACTATCCATATCAGGATGATATTGACCTTTGCTTACTGACTGATGAAGGGAGCTATTATTTGTTGTGTCAGTACTTAGAGGTTCGAACAATTTAACTTCTTCAACCCATTGTCTATATAAAGGAGTATACTGTCCATACTCATTGATCACACTTTTTGTGAAAGGAAAAGATGTTTCATCAAAAATACATGTCTACTGATATATATGTGATTATCAGTAGGTACAAGGCATCTATACCCTTTATGCAGTTCACTATATCCCAGAAATACACAAGTAAGGGATCGAGGATCAAATTTGTGTTTTGAGTATGGTCTTAAGCATGGAAAGCATGCACAACCAAACACCCTCAAATGATCATACTGTGGCTGAGTATTATGAATCTTGTTATAGGGAGTATCCATCTTTAGTTTTGGTGTTGGAACTATATTTACAATGTAATTTGCTGTAACAAAGGCATCCACCCAGAATTTCAATGGAACCTTGGAGTGATATAACATGGCTAATCCCAGTTCTACAATATGTCTATGTTTTCTCTCTGAAACCCCATTATGTTCTGGAGTGTGTGGACATGATAGATGTTCTTTTATGCCACAATTTTGCAGATGATATTGAAATATGCTACTTACAAACTCTCCTCCTCCATCACTTTGGAAGATTTTGATTTGATGATTGTATTGTCTCTCAACTAATTTCTGAAATCGAACAAAGATATCATAGAATTCAGACTTCAACTTCATTGGATATAGCTAGCTATATCGTGAGAAACTCGTCAACAAAAATCACATAGTATCTAAACTTCTGAAATGAATTGATTGGTGAGGGCCCCCAAATATCACAATGAATCTTTTCTAGTGGAAAATTTGATGTAGAATTTGATAAAGGAAAGGATAGAGTTGTACTTTTTGCTATTTGACAGCTGTTGCAAATGCTTGAAGAAGTTGAATTAAAATGAATCGTTTATGATGTTGCAGATGTTTCACTATCTCGAGAATTTGTATAAGCCAGACTCTAGTGTCATATCTCTGCATTCACTGTTTTCTGTCTTTGAGTAAAAAAGGCTGCTGCAGTCTGTGTATCAACTTGATAAATGCCCCTATTCTTCCTTCCGAGCTTGATTGTTACTTTGGTATTGTTGTCCTTTACATAAACACCAAGTTTGTCAAAGATAAATGAGCAAGGATAGTCATCTCGTGAGTTTAGACACGGAAAGAAGATTCTTCTTTATTTGCGTGTACTATGAGAACATCATTAAGAGGTAATGTATTACCTTATGTATTTAGATAAGTGTTACCAACATGTGTAACAGGTAAACATGATCCATTTCCTACCATCACAGTATCGAGTCCTTGGTATTTAGAAAAGGTATGAAGAATACCAGGATTAGCACTGATGTGAGCTGTAGCTCCAGTATCAGGATACCATTCACTTCCTTTTGGATCTTCAATATGCATTGTTGTCAGTGCTGCTAGAATATCTTCTACTTGATAAGAGTTGTCAAAGCGATACCAGCAATGGAGAGCATCATGCCCAGGCCGTTTACATATTTGGCATTCCAATCTAGCAGTACCTGTGTCTTTCTCATCTTGTAGGTTTTTACTTGAGTTTAATGAGAAAGAAGGATAAGATTTGGTATTCTGATACCTTTGAGAGTATGTGGCATAGGGTCGAAATCCCTGATTAGCTACAAAGAAGGCATTCCTTTGTCTGAGATGTTGATCTCCTTGCCTTGAATGGGTACATCTCCTCTGTAATTCTGATTTCTTTCAGCATAACCAAATCCTCGACCTCTATTATTAGTAGCTCTGCCTCGGCCATAACTGCGGCCACCCCTATAACTTCCTCTTTGAGCTATAAATCCAGAGGTTTGGGAAAGATATTCTCCATTAGTATTCTCTTTAGGCTGCATCTGAGATTGTCTCTACCCAAAATAGGCCAAATTGGGATTGAACTGACTTCTGGAATAAGTCTTCATCCTTGATTCAAGCCTTTCTAGCTGAGCAATAACCTCATCATAATCAGGTTGAGGCTTTAAACAATATATGGTGGTTCGAAGAGTCTCATATTCTGGGCCTAATCCTTCCAGTGCACCAAAGATTTTGGTTATTTCATCCACAGGTTTACCTATCACATTCAACTTATCACATATAGATTTGTATTCTCTGAGATAGGCAGAGAGGGTTTGATCAAGCTTCTGACAAGACTGTAGTTTCCCTCTAAGTTCAAACTCCCTCGCAATTGATTTTTGTGTAAATCGCTTTAGAAGTGTCTGCCATACTTCAAATGATGTCTCTAAACCAATTATTAGGCTCAAAATATTCTCACTGACAGCACCACTGATCCAAGATGATATCAACTGATCTGTTCTTGTCCAATCAGCATAGTCAGGATTAACAAGTTCAGAGTCACAGCCTTCAGCATCATTTTGCAGCATTCAAGGAGGAGAAGGAATATCACCATTAACGAAACCAAAGAGCTCTTGGCTTTTCAGAAATCTTTGGATCTGAGCTTGCCATAACATAAAATTATCTTCGACGAGTTTGATTGTGACAAAATTCGAGATGTTCACATGTATTGGGAAATGATACTTTGGTGTTTTTATTGCCATTATCACAAACTTTCAGCTTGAGAGAATATATCAGTCAATCAACCAAAGTGGCTCTGATACCATGAGAAGATGAAGAACCATATGGCAATACGAGGATGAACAGATGCAGATGAAATGAAGAACTGAATCTAAGATAGAATAATCGATTCTGGAAGTAATTTGTATGTCATTGTATCAATTGTATCATTGTAATACAAAGTATTTGAATTGTAATTTTATATTGATTTTTGTAATCAATGTCGGTGAAGGAAGGCAGTGACTCATGCCTATAAAAAGGAGTCGTGGTGTCTATTCTATGCCGTAGAAAAACTTGAAACACTCATTCCTTTGTAATACAAACTTTCATAATAAAAGCCTTTTTTACCCATACTCCCTTGCATTGTAGTCCATTTTTATTCACACATACACACTTGCACACACACACGCTTTCGCAAAAATCCAACAATTTGTCTATTTTATGATGGACTATCAAGAAGAGAAAAATTGGATGAAATAAATTTGTTTTATAACTTAAAGCTCCATTTGTTTTGCAGAAAACAACTTCTTCTTTTTTAGATTTTCTGACATTTGTTTCATTGAAAATGAACTAGTCAAAATAAACATTTTCCATCAGCCAAAAAAAGTTCTAAAATAGGGAAAATAAACATTTTCACTCACTTTTCTTATCTCACACCAATGTTAACATTTCCATATATATTTTCATTTTTAAAAAACTCGAATTTCTAGTTTCTCTCTCTCTCTTTAAGAAAAAATAAAAACTTCTATCTTGGCCGGTTGCCGGCCATTGATCTCATCCTCACTTGGCTCGTCGATTTGGCGAGGCCTAAGGCCTTGAGCTCATCGGAATTTGGCAAGCCTTGAGCTTGCCTTTGGCTGATTGTCGGCCATGGCGATGGCCGGTGACTAAAGAAGAAGAAGATAAAATGATAGAAAGAAAAAGAAAATGATAAATAATTTTAAAATTAATTTTTTAAAAATAAAAATAAATTGATAAATTGATTTAAAAATAAAATAATAAAAAAATTATTTAAAAAGAGTGCATGGAGGAAAATATTTTCTTTACATAACAACAAAAATATTTGCCACTTCATTTTTAGGTTTCAATCGGACATAAAAATAATTACATTTTTCTAGAAAATGGTTTCCCGAAAAATAATTCTCAAAAATGCTACATTTTACTCGAAACAAATGGAGCCTTAAAACAAAAATAGCAATGAGTGTCTCATATGTGAATGTTTGCTACTCTGCTTTGTGATGAGTCCAAGATTGAGTAGGAGCAAAGCAGACAATGATGTACTATTAATAAAAACTAAGATTTTGTATTAAGTTTATTCGACATCTCTCTCTCTCTCATCCATTTTCTTCTATTCAATCTATGAATTTTAATTTCATATGTTTTACGAATGGATATTAAATTAATGTTGGGTGTGACGTGGCCTTCCTTGGGATTATTACCTAGTTTCTAGAGTTGGCAAAATGGGTCATAAACCCATATTATGACCCATTTTTAGTTAAATGGGTCATATATGGGTCAAGTGAAAGTTACATATGGATCAGAATTGGGTCTAAGAAAGTAAAGTATAAAAAAAGGGTTTAAATGGGTTATTAGGAAACCCACTTTGAACCCATGGCCTTCACTCTTTAACTTTATAAAAAAATATATTTTTTAATTAAAAAATAAAAATTATAATTATTTTTCATACTTTAATTTTCACTCTCCCCGTTGTCGCTCCGTTCCATTATGGAGCAATCAAAAGAAGAAATATCTCTCTCACCCTCTCTGTTAAAATTCGCTCCAAAGCTTGTATTTTTGCCTCGCCTCCACCATGCTCTTCTCTTTCCTCCCACATGACGCCCCCGCCTTCACCTTCGCTGGTTGGCTCCGCCGTTGCCGTCACTAAGGCTTCTTCGAGCCCCACCATCACCTGTCAAATCCACATTAGTGGCTCCCATTCATCCCTTGTAGCAAAAGCCTAGGGTTTTGTGCACTTGTGAACATTAGAGCTTCTTATGCTTTTGCTTGTGCATTAGCACTATGGATTCGATGCTAGAGGGCAAATGTGATCTATTTTGGGACCTCTTATGCTGCTCCGCCATTATGTAGAAGATTAAAAACTTGCTCGAGCTTATTGGCCTAGTTCGTCGAAAGCAATATTGAAGTATTGAATTACTATTAAGTAACTGATTTTCTGAGCTAATTACAAATGTCAGATTCTATATGTTAATCTTTAGTACTTAGCATTTTTGTTTGCATGTGAACGAATAAATATGAAATATAAAAATCATAATTGCATATTAGTTGGGGGGCCAAATTTGTTGAAAAAATAAATACAACCAAAATTGAATGTGATTGTAGACAATTTAAATATTGCTTTCTTATGATAGTGTAACTATTCAAAAGACTTGATGTGATCCCATAAATTATTACACAAGTGTTGATGAAATATTTCAGTAGTAATTGACTTGATAGAGAGTCTAATGTGGAAGACATGGAAAAAAAAAGTATTATAAATATTACATGGCCAAAGGGAATAATCATAGCCAGCCCTCTTTTGAGGTAAAATATTGAGTAGAGCTCCGATGCTAGTGTGGCAAATTCCGAGTCCACTTACTAGGTGCTCATTGGGCAACACACTTTGCTTGGGCTCACTATGTCAACCAACCAAATTTCAAATGTTCAAGGACTCTCTCTCTCTCTCTCTCTCTCTCTCTCGCCCCGAACCCTGAGCAGACACACATCCCTTAGCGGTCGACTAAAATGCGACATTCCAAGGATGCGGCGCCGACCCAATCAATTTATGCACATGCATAAGTGAACTAATAAACTCTAGACAACAATCAACATGGGATAGAAAAGCAAGACAACCAATTTAAACAAAACACACTTTATAAACACATCAGGTTTATATACAGAAGTCTAAAGCCAAAAGAAGCTACCAAGCTAACCCTACCTCGAACCATACCTACTTAGGATCTGGGTCTACTACGACACCATCTGGGATGTCGATATCTAGGGGATCAACTACCTCTACTACGGGCTCTTCAACCTTGGTCCCCTAGTTCGCCTCGATATCAGCCAAAATATTGGCATCATGCACAGGGTCAAGATCTACCACATACTCGGCATCGACGGCAAGCCCGTTGAAACCATCCAATGGGCCCTCCCGAACACCGTTAGGCTCATGATGGAACCACGCTTTGAATTGATGAGGTACTAACTGAGGTAAGCCCTCATCGACCTAAATGGTAGTCACAACGAGCTCACGGGTCTAGTCAGGGCTAGTCAGGGGTCCTGTGGATAGGGAGTTTGGTACGCTGGGTCTCCGCCTCCTGTGGTCACCCAAAACGAATGTGGCGCACCTTCATCTAAGGATTTGTAAAATTTTAAACCATGATGGGGTGAGACAAAGTCTTAACGAGTCCACACCTTAAACCCCGATTAGGACAATAATTCACATAGAGGCAGCCTAAACATGCAACATATAGGACTTACCTCGCCTCAACCCCTCCTTGCACATTAGTACATCACATATATCATATATGAACACAGTAAGCATAAACCATTAATTGTAACTATGACATCCTGTTCGATAAAGTGAAATGGGCATTTCGTCAACGTGCCTATGGTCATTTTTCTCTGAGCTGATAACTCACGAGTTACTAACCTATTGGGTGAAGCCGTTAAGGGATGTATCCGCGGTAAAATCCCTAAAAGCTATCTAATTTGTTGGATTGGACTAAAATCGCGTCTGATCGATTATAACCAGGAAATTGAATTCGATTCCGGGAATTGAATATTCGAGCGTGTCACAATTTATTTTTAGGATCCTATCTCATCATTTGTCAAATTATTGACGAGTCCGAAATTTCGGGAAAGAAATTATCGGAGGAAAAATTGAAGATTGGAAGAAATTAAAAAGAGAAAGGGAAAATAATAGAAGTAATTTGAATAGTAGGATTTTTACTATTTGATTACTTTTTATTTTCTTTTTTCTCTCCCTTTCTCTCTCTCTCCTTTTCTTTTCCCTCGTTCGAATTGCCCCCCTCCTCCACCAAATACTAGCTGGCTTCCACTTTGCCTCCTCTTTTCCTTTCTTTGACTTTTCAAACACTTATCCTCTCTCTCTCTCTCTCTCTTCCCTCATCTCTCTCACGGAACCGACCCTCATTTCCCTCCCCTCTGTTCGAATAGAAGACAAGACAAAAGCAGAAACAGCACGAAGACAGGAGCCGCTTGCGCTCCGCCACCCGCGCACCGCCCGCGCGGCCACCACTCGCCATTCATCTCCGCTTCTCCCTCACCCCCTTAGCCTTCGCCGCCCTCCTTCTCTTCCTTTTTGGTTTGTGCAAAGACATAAGCGGATCGAAGCAGCGAATAGCAGCCAGCCGCTCGGACGCCATCGCACTGGAGTTGCTGCACCGCCGCCCGCGCGACGCCACGTGCTTCGCCCGCACCTGCCGTCCCAGCTATGCAACCCAACTCCTGTCCGTCCATTGGAGAGACTGACCAACCACCATGAGCGGCCGAGCAAGCCGCCGGAACCACCGTGCGACCCCACTAAACCGCCAACTACCTTCCCCCGAGCCTTGCCGCCCTTGTCGGAGTTTTTTGCTGTTGTTTTGTTGGCTTTTCTAGCCAAGACCAGCAACCCACCGAGTGGGTTTCCAACAACTTCGGGCCCGCTTTTGGGCCGTTTCCGAGCCTCGAACCCGAGCCGTGCTTTGGGGTTTATCGTTCACGCCGTCTCCATCGGATTGATCCGATTTGCGTGCGATTCCGTTGAGTAATCTCACTAATCCTTACTAAGTGGACTAATTACACTTAAGGATTATTTATTTTAATTAATTAAGTTTAGGTGATTAGATTAGTATGGATTAGTGTTTATTAGTCAATTGTGATGCGAATTAGACAAATTGATTGTGCAATTAGCAAGTAGACGTAATCTACTATTTATTGAAAGTATCTCGGGATTTTTCCCAACCCTAATCGGGCTTCAATTTGATAATTCGGGCCTAAGTGGAATTTTTGGTATTTGAATATTATTTTTCGGAATTAAATTAATTAATTAATTATTTTTCGAAAATTCAACTAGGATGGCCCGTGGCCGAATTTTTATGCCGATGATCATGGTGAAGTCCATTTATTTAACTGAGCGCAATTTGAGCTAAATTGAATTTATTGTAATTAATTATTAATTCTCGAAATTAATTAATTAATTAATTATTTTCTGAAAATTCAACTTGGATGGCTAGTAGCCGAATTTTTATGTTGATGATCGTGGCGCAGCCCGTTTATTTAATTGGGATTTATTTTGAGCTAAATTGGATTTATTGTAATTAATCATTAATTTTCGAAATTAATTAATTATTTATTTATTTTTCGGAAATTAAGGTTGGGTTAGCCGACGACCGAAATTTCGTGATGATCGTCATGGTGAAGTCTATTTATTTAATGGAGCTTTATTTTGTGTTGAATTGAATTATTTGCAAAGGATGGGAATTATTCTTTAATTGGAAAATCATTGGTTATTAATTGAAAAATAACCGGGCATCGGTTGATAATGCCAAAACTATTTGAGCGGACTATAGAAAATGTGGGAGTTATGGAAAGGAAAATATTAGATTTTGGCTAAGGCTAGCCGTGTGCCCACGCATGATATATTATCGGGTATTTCTAATACGAAGAAATGAGGCCAAGACATTACTTTACTTGAGGAAGTTAAGTGCAAGGCACAATGTCATTGGGTTGTGAGAGATTAATCGTGTGTTGGCTTATAGTTGAAGCAAGATGATTATTGGAAGTTGATGTGATGTGTGTTGTGTTGAGGGAAACCAATGGATCATGAGCAGGTAAAGGACTAAGTACTACACAAGTAGAAGACTTCGTGTGAGTTACCTCTAGCGCCTTATACCATTGCTTATTGTAGTTAAGGGCTAAGTGTTACATGGCGACCCGAGTCGCATAGGAATTACCTCTAGTGCCTTGCAGCATTGTTATGCATAGTGAAGGGCTAAGTGCTACACAATGGCAAGATCTCGTGTGAGTCACCTCTAGTGCCTTACCCGATTGCATTTTGTAGTGAAGGACTAAGTACTACACGATAGCGAGATTTTGTGTGAGTTACCTCTAGCGCCTTATACTATTGTTATTTGTGGTCAAGGACTAAGTATCGCACGATGACGAGACTTTGTGTTGGGGTCACCTCTACTGCCTTGAGCCTATATTTGAGTGGGAATGTTGAATTGGAATGTTGTGATTAATTATTGAGTATAGATGAAATCATCGATATGATTTGATTCGTTTGTCATGGATTGACTGATTGAACTGAATTGGTCGGGGAAGGGTCATTGTTGACATGTAATAGACTAGGCGATTGATCATTGTTTTGATCTAATGTTATGAATTGCTTGATTGAATGGAAATGACCGTGAGTGGTCTTGTTGACGTGTAATCGACTGGGTCGATTTGATCGATACTTCGATCTGATGTGATTGCCTAGGTGTCTATTTGAATTGTGCTAATATGCAGATGGAATCTGAGGCCAAGGTAAGTCCTCCGACTCATGTTGTGCATAGGCAGCCGTAAGGTGTATTGGTTTACTAATTGAGTCTTAGTGGGGTAGAACTTGCTAAGACGTAGTCTCATCCCAGTTTGGGGAAATCATTTCAGGCCCTTAGAATGGCAGGACCTCCACCTCCTCGTCCTCGTATGCATTACAGTGTCCCAAAACATATTTCAGAATTTGAGACCCATTTCCACGTCCATCCTCACCTAGAAGGATTAGTATACGTATTAGTCAGTCGACCATTTGGGTTAATGTGGGGGAGGAAGACTAGAGGCCCCACAGGTATCAGTCTTGGTATCGTGATTATTTTGATGGACGCAGAGAAGGTCCTATCCCGGAAGAGGACATGCCTTTTGATGTGATGGAAAAGGCGTTCGGAGAGGGAACAGCTGATCGAGTAGATGGGTCAGTAGCGGATGTAAGGGACCTGCAGCAGGAGGTGGAAGGACCGGAGGAGGAAGAAGACTAGGGAGCAGCTGAAGAGATGCCTGAAGATGAGCCGATGTCTGAAGTCGAGGACGAAGCTGAAGAAGAGAATGATCTGAATGAAGAGGAGTCGGAGGAGGATCAGATGATCCTGATTATGACCCAAATGAGGATTGAAATCTCATCTCTTGGTGAACCCTTGTATATGTGTAGATAGAGTGAGACCTTGAGGTTGTGAATAGTTTGTGCGGTGCTTTGTCTAATGTCATGTATAAAGGTTTGGTTATAGATTTCAATATGAAAAATATGGCCTACTTTTCTATCCCATTGTTTTATTGTCTGGGGATTTATAACTGCTTCCGCATGTGCTTAATCAATCAGAGGGTCGGCGATACATAGTCCTGGGATATCGCATTTTAAAATCGACCAATTAGAAGGATGTGTGCGTGCCCGAGGATCGGGGCGTGATAGTAACACCTCATATCATATATCAATCAATCACAAGGTTCTGATTATAAGGCCAAATCGTTATGACACGTCCCATTCCGTGCCACATAATTTCGTCCCATAATCAGGCGCAGCTATATCAATCACTCAAGCGTGTCCCAATTAATTACGACTCAATGGCCACAGCCAACTCAATAGCCAGTGGTCATTCGGCATAATCGGGCGTTGTTCCGCTTTGTCGAGCATAGCAACATCTACATCTAGACGTTATTCCTGAAGGAGCATCGGCCCAGCCTCCACTGCAACCGGCATCTGTTAACGTGGGGCATCTGAACTTAATCAAATATAGTCCGATGTAAATACATTGTGACGGTTTTCGATAGTGATCATGTGCACATCCAATTTTGGCCAAGGACATCGTGCTTTGCACTCAAATGTCTCAATTTCAAAATAATGTACTTGGCGTATTTTCTTCATATTAAAACACTTGGTAAAATAATTGTGCGTGGTCACACGGTCAAATCGAACCATAAAACATTATACTCTCCCATTTTAAAATTCCACGATTTTATATAATACTAAAAGTATTTTTAGCATCAAAACCCAACACTCAATATTTTTCTAATTAAATACCAAAAATTCATATTTTTTGAAATAATAATTAAAAATTATCACCAAGCACCCAATTACATAAATTAGCAATCAATTTCACAAATCAACACCATCATGATGATCGGCATAAAATTCTGACAACGGCTATCCCGATATAATTTATGCTAATTAATAATTAATTAAATAAATTGCATTATAATTAAACAAATTACAAATTATTTAAATTAAACCCTTAATTAATCTACATAAGCTAATCTAACCACTTAATTAAACTAATTACCTAATCTAGCTAGGATAAGTACATTACTCTAATTAGGCAATCATCTAAGCTATCTAACCACCTAATTAATCTAACTAATTGACCAAATAAATAATTACACTAACTAAATTAACCTTAATCCTATTTAGGACTAAAATAATCCTCATAATCCTCACTTAGCCTAAACTAATCTCCCTTTAAGTGCAATTAACCCCTAATTAGAGATTAAGGTGTCAACTCACCGGTTAAGCAAGCTATCGGTCCACGGCAACGACGGCGTGATGGCGACCAAGACTCGGGCCTATGGCGACTCCAAAGGAGGCTCGGAAGATGCTGAAAAAGCCCATAAGGCTCACGGGTCCAGCTTGGGAGGACCGGTTCTGCTTGGGGCTGAGCTAGGCTGGACGAGCTAGACTAAGGGGCTAGTTAGGCCTCGGCTTGGGGGCTGGGAGTAGGGCAGGTGAGTGGTGGATGAGCGGTGGTGAGATGGGCTAGGGTTTGAACGGGAGGGAGGCCGCGACTGGGCTAGATGACGGTCGAGTAGGGGCTGCGACGTAGATTGGCCTGGGCCCGGGGACGCTAGTCATGGGAGCTGGCTGGCTCACGGGTGCTCGGACGATGCAAGTTGTGAGGCGGTGGCTGGCCTAGATGATGCAAGGGCTGGCAACATAACAAAGGAGGAAAATGAAGAAGAAAAGCTGAGGAAGAAGAAGAAGTGTTCTGCAGGAGGAGGGATAGGGCTGGTTGAGTATAAGGGGAAGGAGAGGGGACAAGAGGGAAGAGAGAGGGACAAGGGGACAAAGGCCAAGCAAGTCAAACTTAAATATCTCTTGCATTTGAGTGTTTTTCACCCTTATCTTCAGCCAACTTGATTAATAGGTCACCCAAGGACTAATTTCCTTCTACACCTTCACAAAATCAAGCCAAATTGATGGCCAAAATTCAGCAGCTCAGCAGCCCTACGAATTCTTGATTTCCATCTTCAATTTCACACCAAATCAAGTCAAATTGGTGGCCCAAAAATGCCATGGTAGCAGCCCTTACAATTTTCCCTTAAACTCTTCCCAAACCAACTTAACTTGGTAGCCAAAAATTCACAACAAAGTGCCCATCCGAATTTCCTTGAATTTAATTTACCAAATTTTGATTTCCGCCAAAATCTCACGCTCACCGAAAATTCTTCAAAGTATGAGACGATATCTTGAAAATAAATCATGACACGCTTGAACTTTCGATTTCGAAACCAAGTTCAATTTCGTGGTTAAAATCAACCGGATGTGATTTTAGCGTGACCTAACTTACTAGATAGCTTTTAGGAAATTTCAACGCGTTTGACCCGTTGTCGAATATTTTCGATTCATGTTGTGCATCTTCGAATCATAGGTGACTTTCGGTTGTCATAACAATCTCAAGATTTCAATTACAGGTACTGGGTACAGAATCGACAGAAAAATCAATTTAGTGCCGTTCGATGCGAATTTTGCAATCAGGTGGAATCACCCACAATTTAATTACGTGCTTCTATTGAATCAACATATATCCAATCTCTAATCGATTATAATGGTGTTGTATTGACCCTTGCCGATTAGCACGGTCGAGTAGTCGATTTTTGATGGAATTCTCAAGTCTATCGCATGTATATCCCTTAACGGCTTAACTTGATAAATTAGTTTTTCTCATAAGTGATCAGCTTAACGAAAAGGGACCATAGGCACGTCGATGAAAAGCCCATTTCATTTAGTCGAGACAAGGTCGGAAATTCAGGATGTCACACACACACACACACACACACACACACACACACACACTCTCTCTCTCTCTCTCTCTCTCTCTCTCTCTCTCTCTCTCTCTCTCTCTCTCTCTCTCTACTCACGCTCTCAGCTCTTCCTCCCTTTAGATCTTAGACCTACTATCACGCCTCGATCCTCGAGCGCACACCCATCCCTCGGTGGTTGATTAAAATTTGCGACTTCTCAAGATGAGTCACTGACCCTTTCATTTTATTACACATGCCGAAGCGAATAATAAATCCCCTGGCAGTAACCATCTCGAGATAGAATATAACAGATTCACTAATGAAACATGCTTTTAAAAACATACTGAATCATGTACAAAAGTCTACCATGAAAAGACTTCAAAAGACCAACTCTAAAAAAGAAATTGTCCTAATTGACTTACTCCTCGGATCCCCTCAGCTCAACTCCAGGTCCTTTGCTCTATGGCCCTGAAAATTGAGCCAACGACGAGATGAGATATAAATCTCAACGAGTTCACGCTCTAAACCCGATTAGGAAGGTAATACGCCTAGAAGCATCCTAACCACACAACCACACAAATAGAACATATGACTTACCTCGCCTTAGTTCCTTTCTACACGTTAGCACAGTTCATATCACAACTATATGCATATAGAAATTTCACACATCAATTGAAGCAACTCACTTTCAAACCAACCAAACACCGGAGTCATGATTATAAGGTTAAATCATCATGACACGTCTCATACCATGCCACACAATTTTGTCCCATGATTAGGCATGACTAAATCACTCATGTTAGTGGTTTAATCCACACCAAATATTCATTCTCAATAATCAAATTCCCAATTCAACTCACATCCACACTCAATATTCCGACAATACAAATACTAGGCTCAAGGTTCTAGAGGTGCCCTCTCCCCACGAAGTTTCGATATCGTGTGGCACTTAGTCCCTAGCCATAATCAGTCATAGTATGAGGTACTAGAGGTGGTTCCCATGAATTCACACTATCGTATACCACTTAGTTCTTAACTATACTAAACAATAGCTCAATGTAATAGAGATGGCTCTCACAAAGTCATGTTGTCATGTAGCACTTAGTTTTTGACTATATAAAGTACTAGTGCAAGGTTCTAGAGGTTCACATGAAGTCTCGATATCGTGTAGCACTTAGTTCTTGACTATGTAGGACAATACTACAAGGCTTCTAGAGGTGATTCTCATGTGACTCAAGTCACCATGTAGCTCTTAAACCTTTACTACAAATAGGCCACAATACAAAGTACTAGAGGTGGCTCACACGAATCCTCATTATCGTGTAGCACTTTGTTCTTTACCGGCTTACAACCCATTGGGTTCCCTCAACACAACATACATCACCTCAATTTTCAATAGTCATCTTGCCATGGCTATAAACCATCACACGATTATTCACTCACAGCCAAGAACATTGTGCTTTGCACTTAAATTTCTTGATTAAAATAATGTCTTGGCCTATTTTCTTCATATTAAACATACCCGATAAAAAATAATCGTGTTTGGGTATACGGTCCGCTTGAGCCAAAAATGCAATAACTTTCTTTTCAAAAATTCCACTATTTATTATAGTGCCTAAAACATATTTGGCGTTAAAAATTGACGCCTTGGTATTTTCTGACTAAATACTGAAATGATTCAATTTTGGGATAATTACCCAAAATTACAATCACCACTCAATTTGGCACAAAATTGCATCCGATTAAATAAACCAAGCACACCATTGCAATCGGCATGAAATTCCGATCATCGTCTATCCTAGTCTAATTTCTGGAAAATATTTAATAATTAAATAATTACCAAAATTAATTAAATAATTCAATTTAAATACTAAAAATACTAACTTAGGCCGGAAATGCCTAATTAAAAGCCAAGACAAGTCCGGAAAAATTCTGAACCACTTTAGATAAATACTACAGCTTATCAAGGCTCTAATTACACTACTCTAACCACCTAACATGCATAATTAACTAATTAAATCACTAATCTAATCTAATAACCTAATTCCTAATTAACTTAAAGTAAACACCCATTAAACTTCATTAGCCTACTAAGTAGAGTTTAGTGCATAAACTCATTGGTTTAGCGCGAAAACTGGTTCACCGCGATGGCGGTGCGACGGTGGCCGATAAACTCCAAACAGTGATGCCAATGGAGGCTTGACCAGGCTAAAACGGTGCGCAAGCTTCCTGCTTGAGGTAAAAATCAAATCTGCTCAAGGTTGGTCACGGGCTTGGCTTGAGACTAGGCTGACCTGGGCTTCGACTGGGAGAAGAATCGATGGGACCTGCTGGGGTGAAGATTGAAGGAGGCGATGCTGAGGACGCGCGGCCGAAGATGGGGAAGAAATGATGGAGTGGGACGGTGGGCTGACTTCGGAGAAGTGGTAGAGGAGTCAACATTGGGGGCTTCATTTGGAGAGGGTTGACGTTGGACATGGCATTGGACTAGAGGGTGATGGTAGACCAAAGATGGTGGGTTTGGACATGGCAACTGCAAGGGGAAAACATAAAGGAAATTGGTAGTAGCCATTGGTAGGGAGAGAGAAACGATGGAGCTGTTAAGGAAAATGAAAAGCAAGGGAGAAACAGATGTGTACTTCGGTGAAGCAGAAGCGTGAAGAAGATGAGGGAGCCGGCCAACGTACAAAGGAAACTAAGGAGGGGGGAGGAAAGTCAACAATTTTATCCCTTCAATTAAATGCTTGTCCCCCTAATACTTTTTTTCCTTTTAATCCACAAATAATTCAATTTAATACCAAATGTTGCACCCCTCAAGCCTAGCTTTGAATTTCACTTATTTGGACTCTAATTGCATCTCCAATCTCTCCAAATTGAGGTCCAAATTTGATGATGAAGAAGTCCACAAAATTTCTACAAGTCCCCTTTCACTAAATAGCTTGGTAATGAGGCAAAAATCCATTCGATTTGGCCCATATGAATTTCTGTTATTTTCCAAATCATCCGAAATGATTCCATAAAAATCCCAAACTTACGCCGAAAATTCTTCAAAGGATGAGTCGACGTTCCGAAAATAAATCGTGATATGAAAGAACCTTCAATTTCTGAAATCGGGTTCAAATTTGTAGTTAATTTTAGTTTGACGTGATTTTAGAGTGACCTAGTCTATTAGGTATGTTTTAGGAATTTTTAGCGCAATTGACCCATGGTCAATTATTTTTGAGCCACATTGTACATCTTCAACACATTGATGACTCTCGTTGTCGTGAAAATCTTGAGATTTCAAATACGGACACAAAGTACATAAATGATAGAGAAATCGATCTATGCCGTTTGACAAGAATTTTGCAATTAGGTGGAATCACCCACACACTAATCACATATCTCTATTGAATCAACCTATCTCCGGTCTTTGATCAATTTTGACGATACCATAATGACCATTGCAGATTAGCACTGTCAAGTAGTTGATTCTTGGTCAAATTCTCAAGTCTATTGCATTTAGATTCCTTAATAGCTTCACTTGATATGCTAGTTATCTCGTGAGTGGTCAACTTAAGAAAAAACTATAGGTGTGTCGATAAAAGCCTAACTTATTCAATCAAAACAAAATATGAAATTCAAGATGTCACACCTACCGCCACCATTGCTGCCTCTAGCACATCACCTCCATCTTTGCCCGCTCCTTCTCCGACCTCCAACGCCGCGTCCTCCTGTCTAACTCCTCCGATGCCTTTTACATTTGCACCCGTATCAATCAAGATGTCAAGGCCCCATGCCGTGTTGATGAACCACACTGCCACCTCCACATTGTTCATTGCCTAAGCCGACCCTTGTCGATCTCGAATCAAGTTAGATTAAAGTTCTAGCTGAACTCTAGATCACAAATCTAGGGCTCACTCGAACTTTGATCCAAAATCTGAGGTCCAAGTTCACCGGCCAAGCTCAAGCTCAATGACTAAGGACTGAAAATAGTGAGGTGGTGGATTGAGACAACGGTGGGGTGGTGGTGATGGAAAGGGACAAACATTTGTTGCCGTCCTCATCGGAGTGAAAGGAAAGAAGAAGAAAATATAAAGGAAAATATAAGAGAGGAAAGAGAGAGGCAAGATGGTAAGGCGGCTACGGTATGGTGGGCCCTAGATGACACATGTTGCCAATAAATGAAGTGGGATTTTGACATGTTGGAATCCCACTCCTATCTAATATTTTCTCCTATTTTGAATTCTTGCCTACATTTTCCTATCCTATTGCTCTATTTATTTATTTATTTATTTATTTTTCTGTTATCTATCTATTGAATTGCTGGAAACATCAGGCTGATATTTGGGTTGTTGGCTTTGTCAACTCATCTATGTGGTTTATAACCCAATGCAATCTTGAATTCAGTCCATATAACAAGTTTTAACAGAAGAATGCTAGATGCACATAAAGATCTTACTAAAATTTGCTTACTAAGTAATATAACAAGTTTTGTTTGGGTATAAATATATGAAAACCATGCGT
Organism: Eucalyptus viminalis; assembly: GCA_014182385.1. Lineage (NCBI taxonomy): Eukaryota > Viridiplantae > Streptophyta > Magnoliopsida > Myrtales > Myrtaceae > Eucalyptus > Eucalyptus viminalis. The sequence goes on along the minus strand of CM024528.1, from coordinate 39,272,998 downwards.
TGAATCATTGGCTTCTTGAAATATCCAATACAAAATTGCCACATCATTTAGTAAAAATGTTTTAATAAAATTTCTTAATACATGTAGCATTGCTTGTTTTAATAATAAATATTATGACTGCAGCACCCTTCGGTTACTTTCCAAGCTAGGTTTGATGTGCTTTGATATAACAAATATATATATACACATATATATAGCTTTCATATTGAAGTTTTCTTAGGGTGTCTGAATTTTTTATTTACTAATTTTAAATATTTTATAAATCGGTAAAAGTACCTTTAAGACATTTGTTAACAAGATTTCTTTGTGGATAATACAACATAAAAAATATTATATATAGTATTTTTCCATTTCAACAAGGTTTTTCAAACTAAAATGTCCGAGGATTGAATTTCAAACATCCTTTTATTTGCAGTTTGAATCACACATAGATAATAACGTACAAACCCTTTAACCAGTTTATGGCACCTGACAAAGCAAACGAACATATGAAACTTAAATTAAGCAAATGGACAAACAAACCATAAAGGATCACTATCATCATCGCGTCGCCCTTCTCATGATCGGGGGTTTGGCGAAACAAATTGTAGCAACTCATCGTTGTGCTCGAACTCGATCATGTCGTGCTCGGCCAAGGTGATCCATGCTTCGATCCCATCCCCGCATCTAGTTCCCATCAAAATGACCAAATTTTTTATGGGAGCAATGGTACACACCCAAGCAGGTCTTCCCCAGCCGAAATCAGCCTCGTAGAACGGGAACCTCGCCCAGCTGCTGAACCTGTAGAGCTCGATGGCAGACGACGCTGCCAGCTTCCGTGTCGCCATGAGGTTCTCGCAGGCCTTGGCCAATCCATTCACGCCTTGAAGCGCGCTCAAATATTCGCTGTCAATTGCCCTTATTGAATTTCTGAGAATGCCTGCAAAGTCCTGCAATTCGTCACCCTTGTTTGGTTCCATGAGTGGTGCCACAACGGCCTGCACCAGATTGCCCAAGGTAGTCTCAGGCAATGGTTGTGGCCTTATCATGCTTCTGATGTTCACCGCATGTATGACTGCTGACGATGGGGGATACTTCTCCTTCCACTCTAGCCTCTTCCTTGCTGCTGCCAAGGCGGATTTCCATATGAGGGCGGTCACAGCCTCAACACGAGTAGGATTGGCACCACCGAACCCGGCCCTGAGGCGAGCCAAGCTCTCACCGTTGAAACAAAACCTCTTGGTCGAAAGCTTCTCTCTGCTGATGACTCCAGATGGCATTTGGTAGTTTATGTCCTTTGGTTGGAAGAGCTCGGATGCTTTCAGGAAGGGAGTGATGAGGCTCGCTTCACCGTCGACTCCATTGTTGGCGATTTCAGACCATGCGTTGAGGAAAGCAGAAACCGACGCCCCATCAGCAATTTTGTGAGAGATGCAGATGCCGATCCCCATGCCACCACAGTCAAAAAAATTGGCTTGGACCCCTACAATGACTTGTTCGTCAATGTTGGTACTGACTCTGCTTGGGGAGAATGGGAGGAATTGCTGCAGCTGATCGATGTCTGGGTTCGAAAGGACTTTAGAAGCTCGAAGCGAGCTTTCGCCTCCATATAGAGTGCACCCTCATCATTGCAATCAATGCCAGCATTTCCTTTCACCCTTCCACCTAGAGGGTAGAAGAGGGAAAGCGCCTGCGCAAGCGAAGTTTTCAAGTTTCCCGAAACCAAGGCTGAGTCTGGCGCCGCCTTTTGGTCAGGAGCCAAGTAGAACAGGACTACTGGAACATAAAACGATGGAGCCAGCTGGTCGAGGAGGCAGAAATTGAAGTTCCTTAGGTGAGGTGGAGTTGGAGAGGACGGCTTGATGGTCTCTGTGGAGACAACCTCAATTTTCGTGGCCATGTCCGTTGGAAAATTGAGAGATTTGAAGGTCTGCACTTCTAACTTTATTTGGTCCATTTTAATTGCTTTAAATCATGAAAAATGTGCTGCTTTCCTAAGCAAAAAAGAAGGTCAACGAGTTTATCCACATGATGTTCAGGAAGGGAACGCATGATTGCAAGAAAACAATAAAAAAACATGGATTTTGGGGATCCGCATCAGAGATAAGGCTCTATATGGCGATGCTTGTGTTTCTTTATTAATCCATCATTTTGCTCTCTAGAATAGAAAAAGCATAGAAACATATTTCGTAACGTCAATTAATTTTTTTATTCTTTGAAATAGAAAAATGATGGGAAAATAAATTTGGAACAAAAAAAAAATGACATTTTGTTCTTGAGAATAATTTCTACTGCTGTGCTACTGTTCACTTGCACCAGTTCGTGGCACAAAAGGAAAGGTTCCCCTGTAAAGCACCATGCATAAACCAGAGAAATACTTGAGTCCCAACGAAATGATTTGATTGATGACTAGTGAAACACTAATTGCGTAATTTGCACTAGCAATGAAAAGAATCGTGCTTAGCGCGTGCATTGAAAACTACTTTAATATTATGAGAAACGTGGGTATTGTCAAGCTGCTTATCCTTTTGTAGGAAAGAAAAACTTCCAGCTACTATTGCAGCATTAAAACAGATTTTATTCCAAAACTGGTCGAAAGTCCTGGTACTAGGGTTGTTACCTGTGGTTGGCCGAGGTTTTGAAATAGAAAGCGGATCCTCAATGTACGATGAAGTTGCAGAACAAGATTTTGAAGTATGCAGGAAGAAAATATATATTTGATGGAGATTAGAAACCCATTACTTCCAACTATTAAGCTCTTGACCCAGGTGACCATGAGGACGAACAAGAGTATCGAAACCAAGTTGAAGAAGATGGTGGACTTGTGACTGGTGATCTTAGCCATGCTTTTCGATTATCTTAGCTTAACACTAAGTTTGTAAGAGTAATGCCTTGCATATCTTTCTATTTTTAGATGAAATTAGAGCATGAGACAAAGTAATTGTTATGAGTTAAAAGAAAGAGCCGGCTTTGAGCTTTGACATATTATAAATAAGATTAATTTGGAGTAAATGCCATGAGGGGAAAAATAATACCTATGCAAGTATCCTTCGTTTTTTTTTTTTTTTTTCAATTGCAAAAGTCAAACTAAGAATGTTATTTTTACATGAGGAGTCATCGCCGGCTTGGATTTCAAATGTCGATGAATTATTAAGATGAGGTCTGCATGTGTTTGACTTTGCAGGATAAATTTTGTTTTTCTTCGTAAAGATAGTGTTAAAGTTTCCCATCTTACGGTCGTTTCGCTGGAGCTTTTGCTCCCATTCGATGTTGGCCGCGAGATTACTAACTTATTGCACTGGTCGGCAATTTTTTTTTCGGAGACGATGTTGACATTTAAATTTTGATTTTTTTAATTAAAATTAGTGATTGAGTCTAATCCCTAAACCCAAAAAATAAAAATAAAAATCAATATTGTATAGTTTCCATTGGCATCCTTAGTGGCACGCAAAATACCGTGGAGTATTACAGAATCTTTCTTTTTGAAAGGTGCCCATTGAAATTGACATATTTTCAGTGAAAGTCTTAAATTCATTGAATGGATCAGGGTCGCAATTTGAATTAGGATATTTGACATGGCAACCCGAATTGGAGTCTAAATTTGGCCAATAATGAATAGAGGATAATGCATCTCGGCTAGAATAGTAGCTTAAAAGGGGATCGAACATCACGATCTTGAAAGGACTGTGATTGTGGGGGCATGCTCGAAGCCAAGAGGAGGAATCGGCGGAATTCCTTCCACAATTAAAGGATTTACATATTGAAAGTAAGTTTGTCACGCTCCGATCCTCGAGCGCGTACCCATCCCTCGGTAGTCGATTAAATTGCGACGTCCCAAAACATATCACCGACTCATTCATTTTAATGCGTATGCAGATGCATATAAATAAATCCCTAAACAACATAAAGATTGGATAGAAAAGCAGGACCAGGATTTCACAACTGAATCAAACCTTTATACACAGTCGACTAGTTTATATACAATACTAGTCTATAGACAAAAGTCTACTCAAGCAAAAAGTCTACAAGTCCTCTAAACATTCAAACCCCCAACTGAAAATCCTGAGCTCTCTTGGGGACTTGGGTCCACCACTGCACCACCCAAAGGGTTAGCTATACCCTCGCCAAAAGTGATTTCTAATACTGACACTTGGACCTCAGAATCTTGTAGGGGACCTTCTTTGGATCCATTTCGCTCGTGATGATACCATGCTCTGAAATGATGGGGTAGCCTCCGAGGTAGACCCACATCAACTCAGACAATGGTCCTCATAAGTTCATAAACCCAGGCTCCTTGGCCCCCGGGAAGAGGAATGACGGAGACCTGCTCGGTAATCCTCTTAGGCTGGCCAAAACGTTTCGGAGGAACCGCCATCTAAGGACCTGAAAAGGTTGAGCCCATGATGGAGTGAGATAATGACTCATCAAATTCACCTCCTAAACGTCGACTACGAAGGAAATACGCCTAGAGGTAGCTATACACACAAGTCAAAAGACTTACCTTGCCTTAGTTCCCTCCTACACGTCAGTATAGTCATAATCTCAACCAATCAATTCAACCCAAACCATCAATCCATCTATCCATTCAATCAATCAACTCAATTCGATCACTGCTCAACCAAGCTGAGATTTATTATTAATGCTCACCAAAGTATGTATGTATGTATATAAATATATTTATTGCTCACCAAATCTAATACACGATAAATCAATCCCGGCCAAGAATCTTGTGCTTTGCACACCCATTTCTCAAATAAAATAATGAACTTGGCCTAATATCATCATGTTAAAATATACTTAATAGAAATAATCTTGTGTGGGTACACGATCGGTCAGAGCCAAAATGTTATATCTTTTTTTTTCAAAAATCTCACTATTTAATATAATGCCTAAAAACATTTTTGGCGTTAAAACCAACGCCCCGGTATTTTCTGATTAATTACCGAAATTACACAATTTTGGGATAAATACCCAAAATTACAATCACCACTTAATTTGCACAAAATAGCATTTAATTGCATAAATTAAACATATCATTGCAATCAGCACAAAATTCTGGTCACAAGTTATCTCGATATAATTTATAGAAAATAATAAATAATTAAATAAATACCAAAATTAATTAAATAAATACAGTTAATTACAAAAAATGCAAACTTAGGTTGGAAACGCTTAATTAACCACTCGAACGAGCTGGGAAAATGTCCAACCCTATCTAGGTAAATCGCACAACTTATCTAGTCCATCATTAAGCCGTTCTAACAACCTAACATGCAAAATCAAATAATTAAATGACTAATCCATTCTAACTAACCACCTAATCCCTAATTAACCTAATCTAAACACCATTTGAACGTCATTAACTCCCTAAGCAAAGTTTAGCAAGTAAACTCACCAGTTTAGCTATCCGGTGAGTCCACGGTGACGGCAACGGGGAGACGGATGATAAACCTCTTGGTAGCGAAGCCAAGCAAGGTCTAGAAGAGGTCGAAATGGGGCCTCGAAGGCTCACGGCTGGTTGGGCTTCTCGGTTCTGTCCAAGGACTGAGCAAGTTGGAATGGGGGCTAGAAATGGCAACGGATGGGCGGAACAGGCTGCAACAAGCAGCGGGGGGTGATGGCGGCTATTGGACACTGGCTAGGGGCTTCAACTAGCTCCTATAGTGACCAAGGAGGCTCGGGGGCACGGCTAGGGTCGCGAGACGAACAGGAGCAGGTGGACAAGCAGATGGCGTGCGACAGGCTCACGCGAGGGTGCGATCGCGGCGTCCTGGCGGTTCAGCAGGTGGTTTGCGACAGCAGGGGAAGGCTAGCAGTTTCCTCTGGTTTTTTTGGGTGCTCAAAATGGTCTACAATGGGGAAAGCAAGCTTGCTGGAGAAGAAGGGGATAATAGAAGGTTGGAGGGTCCCTCCTAGCCTCCAAAGCTCTCTATTCTATCGTAAACACTCATTGGCAAGGCCCCACTTGCCTTGGATGTCATCCAAACCAATCTGCAGCCCAATACTTCTCTTAGAAGCATCACCGAGTGGTCTAAATGTTGTGGTAACCATGGCCTATGAATTTGACACAAATTCCCCCAAATCCCCTTCAATTATCCTTCAATTGGATCGAAATCGGTCCCCATATTCAACCAAGGTGCCATTGTCCCATTCAACATTTTTTCTCGTGAATTCGTCCAACTAGAATCCCAAAAACCCAAAAAAAAAAATTAATCCTTTGATTTTCAAGTCAAAAACGGCTCTACTTTGAAATTTTGCCAAAAATCTCGGTTTGCAGAAAAATCTTTGGAGGGTGAGTCGACATTCCTAAAATAAATCATGACATGACAGAACTTTCAATTTTTGAAATTGGATTCAAATTCGCGTTTAATTTTGACCCGGTGTGATTTTAGTGTGACTTGGCCTACTAAGTAACTTTTAGGAATTTCTAGTGCAATTGACTCGTGGTCGGTTATTTTCGAACCATATTGAACATCTTTGACACATTAGTGACTCTCGATTGTCGTGAAAATCTCAAGATTTTAAACACGGACACAAGGTACCAAAACGAACAAAAATCGGTCTAGTGCCGATTGACGAGAATTTTGCAATTTGGTGGAATCATCTACACTTTATCACATGGCTAAGTTGAGTCGACCTATCTTCAGTCTTTACTCAATTTTTAACTATGCCGTAATGACCCTTGCAGACTAGCATGGTCGAGTAGTAGATTCCTAATCAAATGCTCAAGTCTATTGCATTAAAATCCCTTAACAGCTTTGCTTGATAGACTAGTTATCCCGTGAGTGATCAATTCAGGGAAAAGAACTATAAGTGCATCGATGAAAGGCCCGATTCATTCAATTGAAAACAGAACTGGAAATTCAAGATGGCACAACTCTTTCCCTCTTATAAAAATTTCATCCTTGAAATTTAAACCATTACAAATCTTTAAACAAAAAGGTGGGGTTACAATTGTCTCATTGAATCTTCACTTTTCCAAGTTGCTCATTCAATACTGTGGTGTTGCCATACCACTTTAACCAACAAGATCGTTTTGGTAATGCAAAACATGTTCATTGCGATCAATAATCTAAACTGGTCTTTCCACGTACGACACCCTATCGTCCACGTCTAATTCCTCAAAATTCAATACGTGGGTCGAGTCAGGTTCATGCTTCTTCAACATCGACACGGGAGAGACGTCATGCACTTGTGCCAACCTCGGCGGCAATGCAAGACGATACGCTAGAATCCTTATTCTTTCCAGAATCTCAAAGGGACCTATGTACCTCAAACTTCGCTTCCCTTTCTTGCGGAAGTGCGAAGTACCCTTCATCGATGACACCTTCAAAAAGACGTGCTCACCAAGGAATTTCAATGGCCTTCCACGCTTATCAATGTACTTTTATGGTGGCTTTGAGCGGTCTTTAATCTATCTCTAATAACGGCAATTGCATCCACTGACCGCTGGACTAACTCTGAGCCTGTGATCTTTCGTTCTCCAACCTAATCCCAACACATTGACGTTCTGCACGCTCTGCCATACAATGCTTCAAAATGAGCCATCTGAATGCTCTGCTGGTAGCTGTCGTTGTAGGCAAAATCGAGGTCATTTCATACTGTGATGAAGTGAACCGACTTCGTCAATGTGTCGACCACTACCTAAATGGAATCATTACCCCTTTGACTCCTTGGTAAGCCTATCAAAAAGTCCATTGTGATGTACTCCCATTTCCACTTGGGAATCTCAAGAGGTTGCAAAAGTTCTCCCAGCTTACAATGTTGCGCCTTTTCTTGCTAACATGTCAGACACTTGGTGAGATGCTTGGCAATGTCCACCTTCATACAGGACCACCAATAATGTTGACGCAGATTTTGATATATCTTCGTACTACTAGGATGAATGCTGTAGCTGCTACGATGAGCTTATAATAAGATCTCTTCTTCAAGCTCTACATCGTTAGGTACACACATTCATCCTCGGAACCTTAGTATTCTGTCTTCCAAAATCTTAAAGTCAGCCTTCTTCTTTTCAGTATTCTCTTGCAGAATCTTCTTAATCTCTGGGCCTGTCCACCAAAGCATTTTGATTATGATCTACACTTTTGACTCAATTCTGAGGGTAGCAAAATTTGAAAGGTGGCCTATCTCAAATTTGAAAACCGAGTCTCGAGCTTTCTCAAGTAAAGTTCATTCCTTAACCATCATATGCACAACTGAAGACTTCTGACTCAGCTCATCTACGACATTGTTTGCCTTTCCGGGGTGATATAAAATGTCACAATCATAGTCTTTTAGGAGTTCCATCCAGCGACGCTGTCTCATATTCATATCCTTCCGAGAGAATGGAAACTTGAGACTTTAATGGTCAGTGAAGATCTGGAATCTTTCTCTACACAAACAATGTCTCCAAATCTTCAGAGCGAAAATGATTTTTCATGTGTCGGATAATTCACTTCATGAGATCTCAATTGACGGGACACGTATGCAACAACCCTACCATGTTGCATTAACACGCAACCTTAATCTCTAAACGACGCATCATTATAGATCTCGTATCCTCCAGGATCAGATGGTATGGTCAGCATAGGTGTGGTAGTCAGCTTCTGCTTAAGCTCTTGAAAACTACTCTCGCACTTATCTGTTCACACAAACTTCTCTTCCTTTTTCAGTAGTCAAGTCAAAGGCGCCTCTAACGCTGAAAACCCTTCCACAAACCTTCTGTAATAACCTACCAAACCTAGAAAGCTTCTGATCTCTGTCACTGTCATCGGTCTTGGCTAATTGATAACTGCTTCAATCTTTGTTGGGTCCACGGAGATTCCTTCGCCTGAAATCACATGACCTAGAAATGCAACTCGAGTCAACCAAAACTTGCACTTACTGAAGTTGGCATACAATCCATGAATCCTTAAGGTCTGAAGTATCATCCTCAAATGCCTTTCGTGCTCCTCAAAACTTCTCGAATACACTAGGATATCGTCGATGATTACGATCATAAATTGATCCAGACATTCTTTGAACACTCGGTTCATCAGATTCATAAAAGCAATTGGAGCGTTTGTCAAACCAAATGGCATTACAGTAAACTCATAATGGCCGTATCAAGTACGAAATGCTGACTTCAGTATGTCCTCATTTTTTATCCTCAGCTGATGATACCCTATCCTCAAATTAATCTTTGAAAATATCAACACTCCTTGCAGCTGGTCAAACAAGTCGTCGATCCTCGGGAGTGGATACTTGTTCTTGATTGTCACCTGATTGGGTTGGCGATAGTCGATGCATAAGCGCAACGAACCATCTTTATTTTTCACGAACATAACTGGTGCTCCCCAAGGTGATGCACTGGGACGTATGAATCCCTTATCCAACAACTCCTACATCTGCACCTTTAGTTTTTTCAACTTAGACAATGCCATCCATAAAAAGCCTTAGAGATTGGCTCTGTCCTAGGTGCTAACTTAATCACAAAATCTATCTCTCTCTGGCAGCAGGCCTAGCAATTATTTAAAAAATACGTATGGAAATTCTTGTACCACTGAAATATCTTCGATCTTCAGCTCCTCAACAGTCGCCAGGTAACCTTGACAACCCCCATCTAACAAACAGGTTGCCTCAAGCAACAAGATTAAGGAAATCGAGGGTCCTCCTCGACTTCCAGTGAACTTGAAACTTCCACTCCCTAATAGGTTAAACTGAAACGATTTACAATAGCAGTCCATCTTAGCTCGTTGCTCGGTGAGCCAGTCCATGCCACTTATCACGTCGAAATCATACATGACTAGGACTATCAAATCTATCATCATCTCTCGCTCATCAATCGCTAACTTGCAACTAGGACAACCCATTATAGCTAACACCTTATCCTTTAACGGTGTAGATATGCTAACCACTGACTCCAACAACTCAAGAATCAATCCTACTAGCTTAACAAATTGTTTAGCTATAAATGAATGAGTTGCATCAGGATCAAATAAAGCATAAGCAGCGTGGTCATTCAACCATACTTGTAATCATATTAGGTGCGTCCTCAGCCTGTCCTCTCGTGATAGCATACATCCTTCCCTGAGCTGGAGGTCTGTTTTGTTCTCCTTGCTATGTAATCTGCGATACGAACCTTCTATTCTGACCCATCGGTGGCGGCGGTAGTAACTGTTGTAGTCGCCTTGGTCTTCTAGGACGGTCTTTGGCCAAGTGACCATGTTGGCCACATTCAAAACACGCACCCATCCTAAGATGGCACAAGGCCGAACCATGTCGCCTTCCATAGAAGCGACACGAGCCATTTTGATTCGGCACTGACTTGCCTATTCCACCCTTCCTATTGGGTGGAACATGATATATTCTATCGGTCATGGACCTCTTCCTAAACCGGTTCCCATCTCTATTTGAACTGAACCTCGACCCAAACGAAGCAGCTTGCTCACTCAAACTTCTCTCTATTAAATGGGTTCAACTATAAACTTTGTTATAATCCTTGAGATCCAGCGGTACCAGGGGATTCTTCAGTTCTAGTCGGAGTCTGTTCCTAAACCTTCGAGCTTTGTCTTCAGGATCCTCTATCAGTCTTGGAGCGTACTGCAACAACTCCATGAACTTTGCTTCATACTGATCAACGGTTAGCATGCCCTCATGGAGGCGTTGAAATTCCTTTATCTTCAACTCCTAGGCGTTACCTAAAAAGTACTTGTTGTTGAAGGCTCTGAGGAAACCGTTCCACACTGAGACTGCGCCTTCAAGAAAAACCGTGTCTCTGGTGGCTCTCCACCAAGTATTCGCGTTACCTTGTAGCTGATATACTGCTAGGACAACCTTTTCCTCCTCAATGCACATCAGAAGTGCAAAGGCTTTCTCCTTAGATGATCTCTCCTCGATCACATTCCTAGGTTGGACTTTTGCTCGATTAACTTGTGCATCGGTCTCTCCTCGATCACGTTCCTAGGTGCGGCTGCAACAATGGCAGCGGCAGCTTGATTTTGAACTTGCTACTCCATCAGATTTCCCAAAGCCTCGAGCGTCTGAACGATCCCATTGATTCTAGGATCACCATATGCTGCTACACCAATACTGGCCTATAGCAGTACTCTCTCACTTGCGCTGGCCTGAACCTACAATCTACCATAACTACCTCGAGTACCGACCCTAGTTGGCATCCTACCCCAAGAGGCCAACGCAACGGTCCTCTTCTGAGAAATCCTTGGCTCCGGATCACTCATCTTACAGGATCTCCACAAACCTACTTTCTAATTCCACACAAAATTAGGAAAACTTAGCAACCCACACAAACAATAAATCAATCAATCACATGTGTCTACATAAGAAAAATTCATTTTTTACTAACTATCCCATAACCCATCGCACCTTATCACTACAAACGCTGACCCGCTTTGATACCACTCTAGGCGGGGATGTCACGGCCCGATCCTTGAGCATGTGCCCATCCCTTGGTGGTCGATTAAATTACAATGTCCCACGACGCTCATCGACCCATTCATTTTAATGCACATGTGGAAGTGTATAAAAAAATCTCCAAACAACACAAAGATATGATAGAAAAGTAGAACCACAATTTCATAACCGAAACAAACCTTTATACATAGCCGACTAGTTTATATACAATACTAGTCTATAAACAAAAGTCTACTCAAGCAGAAAGTCTACAAATCCTCTAGGGTGTTTGAACCCCCAACCGATAACCCCGAGCTCTCCCGAGGACTTAGGTCCACCACCGCACCACCATAAGGGTCACTGTACCCTCGCTAAAAGTGATTTCTAACACTGACATTAGGATCTCGAATCCTACAAGGGACCTTCTTTGGGTCCATTTCACACGGGACGATACCATGCTCTAAATTGATGGGGTACCCTCCGAGGTAGACCCGCATCAACCCAGACAATGATCCTCACGAGTTCATAGACCTAGGCTCCTTGGCCCCCCGGAAGAGGAATAATGAAGACCTGCTTGGTGATCCTCTTGGGTTGGCCAAAACGTTCCGGAGGAACCACTATCTAAGGACCCGAAAAGGTTGAGCCCACGACGGGGTGAGACAATGTCTCAGCAAGTTCATCCCCTAAAAGCTATAGACACAAGTTAGAAGACTTACCTCGCCTCAGTTCCCTCCTGCACATCAGGACATTCATAATCGCAACCAATCAATTCAACCCAAACCATCAATCCATCGATCCACTCAATCAATCGACTCAATTCGATCATTGCTCACACAAGCTGAGATTTATTATTGCTCACCAAAGTTGATACAAAATAAATCAATCTCGACCAAAGATCTTGTGTTTTGCACACCCATTTCTCAAATAAAATAATGAACTTGGCTAAATATCATTGTGATAAAAATACTGGAGAAAAATAGTCGTGTGTGGATACACAGTTTGTTTGAGCCAAAATGTTATATCTTTCATTTAAAAAATCTCACTATTTAATTTAGTGCCTAAAAACATTTTTGGCATTAAAATCAATGCCCCGATATCTTTTGATTAAATACCGAAACACAATTTTGGAATAAATACCCAAAATTACAATCACCACTCAATTTGCACAAAATAGTAATTGCATAAATTAAACATACCACTTCAATGAAGACGAAATTTCGGTCACTGGCTATCTTGGTATAATTTTCAGAAAATAATAAATAATTAAATAAATACTACAAATAATTAAATAAATGCAATTAATTACAAAAAATGCAAACTTAGGTCGGAAACGCTTAATTAACCACCCAAACCGGCCAGGAAAATTTCCAAACTTATCTAGGTAACTAGTACAACTTATCTAGTCCCTAATTAAGCTGTTATAACCATCTAAAATGCAAAATCGAATAATTAAATCACTAATCCATTCCAACTAACCACATAATCCCTAATTAGCCTAATCTAAACACCTCTTAAACGTCATTAACTCCTTAAGTAGAGTTTAGCAAGTAAATTCACTGGTTGTGCAATCCGGTAAGTCCACGTGACGATGACGCGGAGACGAGCGACAAACCTCTTGGTGGCGAAGCCAAGCAAGGCCCAAAAGAGGTCTGAAACGGGTCTCAAAGGCTCATGGTTAGCTGGGCTTCTCGATTCTATCCAAGGACCGAGCAAGCTAGAACGGAGCTAGAAACAACAAGGGACGGGCGGACTGGGCTGCAGCGGGCGAGCAGGGGCAACAGTGGCCAGGGGGCTTCGGCTAAGCACCTATGGCGATCACGGAGGCTCAAGGGCACGGCTGGGGTCACGAGACAAACAGGAGCAGGCGAATGGGCAGACAGCACGTGACGGGCTCGCACGGGGGCTCTATGGTAACACGGCGATCCTAGCGGTTCGACAGGCGGCTTGCGATGGCAGGGGGGAAGGCTGGTGGTTTCCTTTGGTTTTTTGGGAGCTCAAAATGGTCTGCAATGGGAAAAGCAATCTTGCTGGAGAAGAAAGGGACAACAGAAGGTTGGAGGGTCCCTCTGGCCTCCAAAGCTCTCTATTCTATCTTCAAACACTCATTAGCAAGGCCCCACTTGCCTTGGCTGTCATCCAAGCCAATTTGCAGCCCAAGACTTCCCTTAGAAGCTTCACCAAATGGTCCAAATGTTGTGGTGACCATGGCCTACGAATTTGACACAAATTATCCCAAATCCACTTCAATTCTCCTTTAACTAAATCTAAATTGTCCCCATAAATTCAACCAAGGTGCCATCATCCCATTCAACTTTTTTTTCTCGTCACTTCATCCAATTGGAATCCCAAAAACACGATAAAAAATGGTCCCCTGATTTTTCCGATAAAAAATGGCCCTACTTTGAAATTTCGTCAAAAATGTCGGTTTGCAGAAATATTTTTGGAGATTGAGTTGACGATCCTAAAATAAATCGCGACATGACATAACTTTCAATTTCTGAAATCGGATTCAAATTTGTGATTAATTTCGATCTGACGCGATTTTAATGTGATCTAACCTATCGGGTAGCTTTTAGAAATTTTTAATGCAATTGACCCGTGGTCGGTTATTTTCGAGCCACATTGTACATCTCTGATACATTAGTAACTCTCAGTTGTTGTGAAAATCTCAAGATTTCAAATACAGACATAAGGTTCCAAAACAACAGAAAAATCGGTCTAGTGTCAATCGACGAGAATTTTGCAATTAGGTGGAATCACCCACACTTAATCACATGGCTCAATCGAATCGACCTATCTTCAGTCTCTAATCGATTTTTAATTATATCGTAATGACCCTCGTAGACTAGCACGGTCGAGGAGTGGATTCCTAATCGAATTCTCAAGTCTATTGTATTAAAATCCCTTATCGGCTTCATTTGATAGACTAATTATCCCATAAGTGATCGTTCAGGCAAAAGAACTATAGGCGCGCCGATGAAAGATCCGATTCATGCAATTGAAAACAGAACTAAAATGCATACCACAAAAATCCGGCAAGGGGGCAAGATAGATGAAATCCTTTTTTTTTTCTGGGTATAAATATGTAAATGTCATTAAATAGGATTACCAAACCTATCAATTGATTTACTTAGCCCACACCTGTATTCTAATTTTCTAATTTTCCTTTATACAACATTGAATTGAACCACCATTTCTCCATAGAACTTTCTTACCCCTATTTACGTGAAAATACAATAGATGAATAGTTATTCAATGAAAAATCATTTGATTATTTCATTTTCTATCAGAATAAGATGAAGTACGAGGCTTGAAACCAAGATACTAGTGAGGAATGGGAAGAAAAGAAAATAACGTATGAAGAGATGTAATGATGGAAAGAATCAAGATATTTGCAGAAGTTAGTGCTCCGGAAATTAGCAAGGCTGTGGAATGGCAAGGATGGTAAACAAATTTAGGGAAAGAATCAATGGGATTTATCCGGCAATATGGACATAATGGATGCTCACTCGGCCAAATATTGAGCGAATGGTAATACAAACAAGACAAGCGGAATGGTAATATTGAGCGAAAGGCCCATGATAGGTGCGGGCCCTCCCAAGCCCATACCTCATGTGACGTAGGGTATTTCTAATTATTTTGCAAAATGGAGACGCCGCTAGTCTATTGGGGCCGGCTAGAAACCAAGTGAGGTAGGAGAGTATACCTCACTTCCTACACAACTAAAGATTTTAGGGTTGGGGACTTGATTACACTAATTGACCAATTAATGCGCTTTTGGTACCTAAGCTTGTTCATTCTAGAAGAAGAGATTTTTGTTAGGCAGTTTAGATTGATTTTATACCTATCCACTAACATGTGAGGTGATCATGCAGGTTTACAATCATTATAGTAACAATCATAGCTACCAAAATCCTAATTGTAATAAAATTGAGCACATGCAATTAAACATAATTAACTATGCAGATTAAACACTCGATAAATCAATGTGCAAGCAAATAAAGGTCTAATTACACTAAGAAAGCAAAACATGTCAATTTCTAAACAAACCCTGCAATTTTTTTAATTTTGGAAATATTTAATTTTAAAATATATATTTTTATTTTTTATTTTTATTTTTAAAATATTATTTTAATATTATAAAATTATAATATATTAAAAAAGACGCGAGTCAGATCCCTAGGTTGGGTCCAACTCGGTTCGTTGAAAAGACGGCTTGAGCTTAGACCAGATCTGGCCAAACGGCTTGAACCCGGACTAGACTGAGCCACGCCACTCAAGCCGATGGAAAATTAGCCGGGCTGGGCCTGATGCACAAGCCCAATAAGATACTTAGGCCCGATATCTAAAATTTTCAAATTGACGAGACCGTAAGAGCTCCCAAATCAATCAAACTATTAATGGTCTTAGCAATTTATTATTATTATTTCCCTTGGTTCTCTCTCTCTCTCTCTCTCTCTCTCTCTCTCTCATGCTATACAAGCCCATTTGTTCTCATTTTATCATGTAACTAATCTCTTTAGACCTCCAACCATCCATGTGCATTTGGAGAAGAAGACAAGAACCGAAAATGGAAGCAATTCTCACCCATGTGCATCTGCAAACAAAGTTTGAATAGTCGTGATGTTGGCTAGTCCCAAAGGGCTAGGAATTGCAGGAGACTAGGCTAGAGAATCAAGTAGGAAATGGTGTTAAATTATCTCTCGAGTTTGAGTGTTTGCAAAACGTGTGATTTGCTTGGATGTTTTCAGTTAACAGAAAAACTTCGCTGGACTCATGAAGATTTACAAAAGAGGAAATATAAAAATAAAATAAAAAAGGAGCAAAGTTTCTTCTTTGTTGTGGAAGCCTGTGGAATCCGAAAAAAGCAATCATATTGTGGGGCCTAGAGTCAAAGTGTTGACTCTGGGCACACACACGTATAAGGACCCTTTGGCGTGAAGATGAAGTCCTCTGCACGCATAGAGCCAAAATGTGGTGGACCCAGGTTAAACTTTGACCTGGGCACACATATAAAAACAGAAATATTTGCAAGTCTTCTTTTCCTTCTGTAAGAAGCCGTCGAAGCTCTATGGAGAAGAAAGCTGCACGTCCACGCCGCATGTCCACGCCGAGAGAAGAGCTGCATGAAAGAAAGAAAATGAAGCTGGAGATATCTTCTTTTTTGGCATACGGCTTGAACGCGTGATTTTTTTTTTTTTTGTGCCATGAGTTTATTTTCAAGTGAGTTGTTTATTTATAAACACTTTGTGTTTAAAGTTAAATCTAGGTGTGGGAGACACTCAAGCACGTAAGCGATTGTAAACTCTATTTTTTCGATTATAGTGGATTATTTGTTGCTTGCTCTCCCCATGGATGTAGTTACCGATACTTGGACTGAACCTCGTAAATTTTTGGTATCCTTATTATTTCTCTTTATTTCTCTGGTGATTTCGCGTTGACGTAAATTGCAAAATATTGTCGTGTACTATATTCCAACAATTGGTATAAGAGCTTGGGATTGGATTCTTGATTGTGATTTGGAGCTTTTGCTTGTCTGATTATTATCTGGAAATCATGTTATTGTAATTATGTCTAAGAGGAAATCTGAAATTGAAAAGTTTAACGGGAGCAACAACTTTGTGTTATGGAGCATCAAGATGCGGGCATTACTAACAACCTAAGGTTTGGCCAAGGCACTGGATGGTGAAGATGAGTTGTCTATTATAATGAAATCCTCAAAGAGGGTAAAGCTAATGGAAAGAGCAAAGAGCACAATCTTGTTAAATTTATCGAATGAGGTTTCAATAGAGGTTGCTGAGGAGAAGGATGCCGCAGCATTATGGGCAAAACTTAAAGCAATCTATGTGAAGAAAGGTTTGAACAATCGCTTGTACATGTTGAAGAAAATGTTTTAATTTAGATATGTTGAAAGTACGTCTATCAAAACCAAACTAGATGAATTGAATAAACTCATGATGGATCTGAAGAACATCAGTAAGATACTTGATGATGAAGAACATGGCATGATATGATGTTGTTAGCTTCTTTACCAAAGTCATGGGAGCACTTTACTGATTCACTGTTACAGGGGCGTACTACAATTACCTCAGAATAGGTAAAGTCCACCTTATTCTCTAAGGAGTGGCAGAGAAAATTGCGAGATGACGGTTTGCCACAAGGAGTAGTGCAAGCACTAACAATTCGGGGTAGAGAACAACAACGAGGCCCTAGTAGCAGTAGAGGTAAAAGCATATTGAAATCACGACATAGAAAGTCCAAGGGACACGTGAAGTGCTTTGAGTGTTACAAGGGGGGCACATTAGGAGAGATTATCCAAAGCGAAAGAATAAAGCAGATAGGCAGAATGCCACAAGCAGTGTGGCGAACATTGCTGAAGGGAGCTATAGTGAGGCATAAGCTGTCTTATGTGTGACTACTACTTCGTCAGGAGACAAATGGGTGCTCAATTCGAGGTGTACTTATCATATGACGCCTCATAAGAACTGGTTTACTACTTACCAGACTGCGGATGGTGTGGCATCCTGATTTTCAAGCTTTGATTTAGATTAGATAAATTGGGCATTTCATTGACATGACTACAATGTTTTTCTCTGAGTTAACCACTCACAAGATAACTAGACTAGCTGGGTAAGCTATTAAGAACTTTAAGGTAGATAGACTTGAGAATTCGACCAGAAATCGATTTCTAGACCGTTCTCATCTTTAGAAATTATTATGGCACAGTTAAAAATCGAATTAAGATCAGAGATAGGTCAATTTGACTGAGATGTGTGACCGATTGTGGGTGACTCCACTAAATTGGAAAACTCTTGTCGACCGACACAAAATTGATTTTACTATCATTTTGTACCTTGTGATTGTATTTGAACCCTCAAGATTTTCATGACAACCGAGAATCGACAATGTGTCGAGTGAGTTTATCGTGGCTCGAAAAAAATCGATCATAGGTCATTTGTCCTAAAAATTTCTTAAAACTACTTGGTAGTCTAGGTCACGCTAAAAACGTGTCGAATAGAAATTAACCGCCAATTCAGGTTCGATTTCAAAAATTGAAGATTCTGTCATGTCACAATAAAATTTAAGAACGTCAACTCGCCTCGAAGATTTTTCTGACAACGGAGACTTTTTGGGAAAAAGTTACTTTATGGCTGTCTTCATTCAGTTGAAGCCGGGGATTAATTCTAGTTGTGAAATTGAGAAGCATGAGGGATTCTTGGATGAGAAAATAATCAATTTGATAAGTGAGATATCAATTGATTTTATGAGTCATTTGAGAGAAATTCAAGAGGAAAATTGGATGCAAAAATGCAAGTGGAAACCGAGTACTCTAATCTGAAATTCTTTTGGGAATCTATGAGCTCATTCAAAAGAAAATGAAATAAGAATTTTCTATTTGAGGAAATTATTTTTTTTTAATTTATTCCCATTTTTTTTTCCCATTTGGCCAAACACCTTTCCCCAACAAGCTCTCTCTCCTTTCTTTATTTCTTTCTTTTTCTTTTTCTCTCTCCCTCTCTCTTTTCTTTTCTCCATGTGCAAAAGCCCCACCGACTCCCTCTGCCGGTTCTAACTTTGCTTCTCCTTTTCACTTTTTACATTTTGACTTTTCAAACTTCTTTCTCTCTTATCTTCTTCTCGCTCTTTCAGTACTTCCTCTCTCTCGGTACCCCCTCACCCGCTCGACACTCTCTCTCCTCTTCTCCCTCTCCGTTTTTTTTAACACAGCAAGAGCAGAAGCAAAGACAGTAGCCATCGAAGAGAAGACCGGAGTAGCTCGCCATTGCAGCCTGCACATCACCTACACGCTCCGCCACTCACCGTTCGCCCTCCACCTCTCACTCACCCACCTCAACCGCCATCGACACCCTCTGTCTTCCCCTCCGTCTGCTGCTCGAGGTTCCAGATCTAGGAGGATGCCGGAGTAGAAGTAGCAGCCGGCATCGCTTGGACCAGAGCTATCGTCGTCTCTGGTTACCCATCCCCGCGTGCAAGCACGCATGCAATTGTGCTTGGTCGCGCCTTTCATCGTCACGCCATGGGACCCCACCTTCCAGTCGCTTTTGTTCAACCCCGTTTGGCCACCTTAGGTCGTTGCCCGACCACCTTCGACCACCGTACGCCGCCACCTCGACTCATCGGAGGTCCTCTCACCCTTCGCTAGCCTTGCCTTGCCATCTTAGCCCCGAATCCGTCCTCAACCAGTAGTGAATATAGAGGAGAAAAATGGGTATGGCAGCAGCTTTGTAGCCCATTTTGACCGCTTCCCGAGCCCAGATGCTCGGCCCACCTTGAGGAAAGTCGATCGTATTGATTGAAGTGATCGAAGAATGGTCATGTTGACATGTAATCGATTATGTCGATTGATCAATGAGTTGATCTAAGTGTGGATTTATTGTGATTCAATGGTTTGATCTGATGTTGTGAATTGACTGATTAAGTGGAAATGACCTTGCGATGGTTCAAATGACGTGTAATCGACTAGGTCGATTTGATCGATGCTTCGATTAGTGATGTGATTGCTTGGGTGCCTATTTGATCTGTGCTAGTATGGAGGTGGAATATGAGGTCAAGTTAAGTTCCCTAACTCATGTTGTGCATAGGCAGCTCTAAGGTATATTAGTTTACTATTCGAGTCTTAGGGGGTAAAGCTTGCTAAGACGTAGTCTCATCTCAGTTGTGGGACAACATTTCAAGACCCCGATGAGGAACTTGAGGAGAAAGAACCTGGAGAGAAGTATCAGAAGGAGAACCCCGAGGATGATCCAAAGTAGGATCCTGATGAGAATTGAGCCTCCATTCCTATTTGATGACTTTTGTTGTAGAACCTCTTTGAGTGGAAACCAACCTTTTTAACATGGCTTTTATATATGATTGAGTCGTTATAGATGTACATAAGGGTGTTGATTTTCAGATTCAAGTTTCTAGTCCTACTTATATATCACATTGCTTTATTGTCTGGGGATTTTTATAATTGCTTCCACATGTGCAATTTAAAAGGAAAGGGTCTGCGAAATGTAGTCCTAGGATATTACAGTTTAAAATCGACCAAGGTAAGGGATGTGCGCATGCCTGAGGATCGGGGTGTGGCATCTCCCTTTTTGTGGTATTAGAGCAATGGTTAGGTATTGGAGTGATAAGGTGCAGTGACCTATGGGATAGTAGTAGGAAAGTCCTTTAAATTCATGACCGGTGCATGTCTTTGATAGCCGATTGGTAGAATTGTTTGTCATGTGTGAATTGCTTGCTTTTAATTGTACGGATTCTGAACGTAGAGTGTCGACTCTAGCCAGCTCAAGCGTGTGAGTGCCACCGCAAGTTGATACTAATGTAGTAGCGTTGAATGATTCTAAGTCCGATAAGATCGATCATATGCAAGTGTTCCTTGGGATCTGGATGAGCCAGTAAGATCAGGATCAAGTTATTGTTGTTGCTCCCTTTGCCAAGGTCCAACTTGGAAGGATGATTAGGGAATAGATTTTGATATTTGGATTAAGATTTAGCGCAAGTAGGCTTGGAATTCGGTCAGGGTAAAGATTGTTGTTGAGGGAAGGGTATTCTACTCCACCCAATAGGAATGGTGGAATAGTCAAGTCAGCATTCAGACAAATGGAACATGTTGTTCCATGGAAGATGGTATGGGTCATTCTCATGTGTTTTGAGGACAGGAAATTGTGGTAAGTGTAGCCAGCATGGATAATGATTTATGGGGTATCCGCATAAGTAGATGAAATCTTGACAATGGTTACTACTGTCATCATTGATAGGACAGGTCAAAATAAGTACGCCATAGAACACACTGTGGAATTTTTGGGATAGGCCTCCGGTACAAGAATTAGTGCATGCTTGCACTTGACAAGAGGTAGAAGACTCACTAGGAAAGTGCCAAAAGTATGGAAGGAATGCATGGATTAATCATGTGTTTGAGAATGGCTAAAACGTGCTGTGATGGTAGTCAGCACGGCTGTCAAGTGAAAAAAAAACTATCAGTGTGAGTCCAAGGGAGCATTGATACGGAGCATTGATACCAAGACCGCAGATAAGACGCCATTAAGATGGCAAAAGGAACAAGAACGGAATTGACTATGCTTTATTCAATGGAAGAATGTTTTGAGGTGATTTCATTAGAATGGTGCCAAAGAGTGTTGAGAATACAATTGTGGAATTTCAATTGTTTGTTAAGGCTGTAGGAAAAGAATCATTGACCAGATTTGTACTTGATTAGCTATTGGTGTACAACTTATTTGTCAAGTGTGGAAAGAGTTGGTCCTGCAGCATTTTGTGGTGATGAATTGTTATAAGGGAGTAACCCAGTTTATTCCAGGAGCAGGTAGAAGTGCCGAGTTTTATTGAGAGGCGAGAAAGGTCCTTGACTTCTTTAATCTCGTCATTGGAGGCGATCCGTTTGTTAGACGGAGGATGCCTAGGTTACTTGGCGATTGTTAAAGATAAAACAGATTGAAGAATTGAAAATTTAGGACTCCTCGGTAGTCCAAGAACTTCTGGAAGTGTTGCCAAAGGGATTGTCAAGCTTGTCGTTAGTAAGTGAGATAGAATTTGGGATTGAGTTAGCACTTGTGACAGAACCATTCTCTAGAGCTTCTTACCAGTTGTTGTCGTCTGAATTGATAGAACCAATGGTGCAGATGTGAGGATTGATGAATGAGGAATTCATGCATATCGGTGCATTACCTAGGGGAAACATCAGTCTCGTAGTGAGAAAGAAAGAAAGATGGTTCGTTGCAATTATGCATCAGCTGTAATTGACTAAATCAAGTGACAATCAAGGATAAGTGTTCATTGTCAAAGATCGACGAATTGGGTGACTTTTTATAAAGAGTGTTGACGTCTTCAAGGATTGACTTGAGGGCATGTTGTTGTCAGTTGAGAACCAAGAAGAAGGTTATGCTAAAGACAACATTTCACACTTGATTTAGCCCTTGTGAGAATAATGTAAAGCCATTTGATTTCATGAATACTCCAACTATTGTTATAGATTTGACAAGCCAAGTGTTCAAAGAATATCTAGATCAATGGTGATCGTGTGATGTAATGACATTCTAGTGTATTCATTAAGTGCAGAGGTTCATGGGAGCCACCTAAGAATGGTCATGTGATTCCAAGTGAAGGAATCTTCATGGACCAAGCCAAGATCAAATCAGTTGTTAGCGGACTAGGACTAGCAACAATGTCAAAGATCAAAAGTTGAGTGGATTAGACAGATTACTACAGAAGGTTCGTGAAAGAATTTTCAGCATTAGTATCACCGCAGACTCGACCTCTTAAGAAAGAAGAGAAATACATCGGCATAAACAAGTGCAGGGATAGTTTCCAAAGCTTAAGTAAGAACTGGCTACCGCACTTGTGCTAAACTTTTCATTTGGTTTTGTAAAACATGAAATCTTTAGTGATGTGATTTGCAGAGGACTGGTTATGTATTGATACAACATGAGAAGATTATTGCATACATGTTCCGTCAGTTGAGACCCAATAAGTTGAATATGAAACAATGTCATGAATTAGAATTTTGGCAAGACTATAATGGTGTTATTTGGTATCACCCTTGAGGAACGAAAGAAGCCACTGATGCTTGAGTCGAGAGTCTTCATTTGTGGCCGAACTGACTAAAGTATAGATTTTACTTGAAAAGGGTTCAAAAGTCGGTCTTCGAATTTGAGGTAAGCTACCTTTTGAATTTTATAGACGCCCTCAAAATTGAACCAGATGTTCAAGTTACCAGGTATTTAGTTGACAGACAGAGATGTTCATAAGACCTTATAAGAGGATACTGGTAAGAAATAATTTAACCTTAAGACTTCTGAGGATGGAACACTCGAGTTACGAGAGTGATTGAGTGTACTTGATATTATAGCACTTAGGTAAGGAAAATTGTCAGAAATTCACTATACTATTGCAATTTTTGACCAAATGGTGCAAGTAAATTAGAATTAGCGTTAGCTAGATTGGTAGGCTAATATGAAGATAGATGCCGTCGGGCAATTTGCAAGTGTCAGAGGTGTCAGTAAGTGGAAGTTCGGTAATGCAAACCAGGAAGACTTTTATCATCACTCAAGAGTCCCAAGTGGGAAGGAAAATATATCACAATGGAGCATTGTGATAGACTTACTAAGGAGTCGGGGGAGTACTGATTCCTTATGAGGATAGTGCTCAACCGATAGACGAAGCCGGTTCACTTCAGTACATCACGAATAAATCTAGTTTTGAATGGGTATTCATCGGCATGAAGTGCCGAGGATGATTATATTTCAAATCTAGATCAAAGGTTACAAGTTTGACAGATTTTTCAAAGGATTCCTTCTTAAGCAGTGCATAGCAGAGGGTACATAATTTCAGTGGTGAAAAGAAAGTGAAGTGAAGAAAGATCATGGGCTAGAGTCAGCATAATAATTAGTGATTGCAATTATTGTGAACATAATCAAACGTGGATGACAAAGTGTCATATGTGAGAAGCTCAATTCAATTGTTGGTTCAAAAAAACAGATTTTGTGTACAAAGATGGTCTCCTTGGTCAAAGTGGTCAGACAACGCCATGAGACTGAAGGATCAACGTGGAAAAGTAAGACTCGATGAGACGACAACACCCCCACCTTTTGTATAGGGATTGGTAAAGGTTTAAATTTCGAGAACTAAATTTTTATAAGAGGGGAAGAGTTGTGACATCCTGATTTTTAGGCTCTGATTTTGATTAGATAAATTGGGCATTTCATTGATGCAACTACAGTGTTTTTCTCTTAGTTGGCCACTCACGAGATAACTAGATTAGCTGGGTAAGCTATTAAGGACTTTAAGGCAGATAAATTTGAGAATTCGACCAGAAATCGATTTCTCGATCGTGCTCATCTTTAGAGATCATTATGGCACAGTTAAAAATCGAATTAAGATCAGAGATAGGTCGGTTCGACTAGGATGTGTGACTGATCATAGGTGACTCCACTAAATTGAAAAACTCTCTTCGACCGACACTAAATTGATTTTACTGTCGTTTTGGTACCTTGTGTCCGTATTTGAACCCTCAAGATTTTCACGACAACCGAGAATCCACAATTTGTCGAGCGGGTTTATCGTGGCTCGAAGTTAATCGACCACGGGTCATTTGTGCTAAAAAATTCTTAAAACTACCTAGCAGTCTAGGTCACGCTAAAACTACCTGTCATGTCACAATAAAATTTATGAACATCAACTCAGTCTCAGAAGATTTTTCTGACAATCGAGACTTTTTGGGAATAAGTCAGTTTAGGGTCATTTTCATTCAGTTGAAGTCGAGGATTAATTCTAATTGTGAAATTGAGAAGCATGAGGGATTCTTGGATGAGAAAATAATCAATTTGTTAAGTGAGACATCAATTGATTTTATAAAAGTCATTTGAGAGAAATTCAAAAGGGAAATTGGATGCAGAAATGCAAGTGGAAACCGAGTACTCTAATCTGAAATTCTTTTGGGAATCTATGAGCTTATTCAAAAGAAAATGAAATAAGAATTTTCTATTTGAGGAAATTCTTTTCTTTTGAATTTATTCCCATTTCTTTTACCCCATTTGGCCAAACACATTTTCCCCCACAAGCTCTCTCTCCTTTCTTTCTTTCTTTCTTTTTCTTTTTCGCTCTCCCTCTCTCTTTTCCTTTCTCCACATGCAAAAGCCTCACCGACTCCCTTTGCCAATTCCAACTTTGCTTCTCCTTTTCACTTTTTACTTTTTGACTTTTCAAACTTCTTTCTCTCTTATCTTATTTTCTCTCTCTCTCTCTCTCTCTCGGTACCCCCTCACCCCCTCGACACTCTCTCTCTCCTCTTCTCCCTCTCCGTTCATTCGAACGCAACAAGGCAGAAGTAGAGACGGTAGCCATCAAGAGAGGAAGATTGGAGCAGCTTGCCATTGCCACCCGCACGTCGCCCGCGTGCTCTACCACTCACCGTTCGCCCTCCACCTCTGACTCACCCACCTCAGCCCTCGTCTACACCCTTCGTCTTCCCTTCCGTCTACTGCTCGAGGTCCTAGATCTGAGAGGATGCCAGAGCAGAAGCAGTAGCTGGCGTCGCTTGGACCAAAGCTACCGTCGTCGCCAGTCGCCCGTCCCCACACGAGCATGCGTACAGCCGTGCTTTGCCGCGCCTCTCATTGCTCCGCCATGTGACCCCAGCTTCTAGGTGCCTCTATTCAGCCTTGTTCCGCCACCTCAGGTTGCTACCCGACCACCTTCGGCCACCGTACGCCGCCACCTCGACTCACCGGAGGTCTGCTCGCCCTCCGCTGGCCTTGCCTAGCCATCTCAGCCCCAAATCCGGCCTCAACCAGCAGCGAACAGAGAGGAGAAAAATGGGTATGGCAGTAGCTCCGTGGCCCGTTTTGGCCAGCTTCCCAAGCATGGATGCTCAGCCTGCTTGAGGAAAGTTGATCCTCGCGTCAATCCCGTTGTTTTGTGTGAGTATTGCTCACTAATGCCTTCCTAGTTTGCTAATTATACTTAAATGTTTATTATATTTAATTAAGTGCAATTAGGTGGTTAGATTAGAATAGATTAGTGATTATTATATAATTATGATGTATGTTAGGCAATTGAATTGTGTAATTAGCAAATTGACATGTGCTAATCTTTATTGAATGCGTCTTGAGATTTTTCCCGACCTTTATCGGGCTTCAATTAGGCATTACGGGCCTAAATTTGATTTTTAGTATTTATTTATTAATTTTTTAAAATTAGGCAAGGATAGCCGAGGACCGGAATTTTATGCTGATTGTAGTGGCACAGTTTGTTTATTTAATTGAGCTTTATTTTGTGCTGAATTGAATTATTTGTGAAATTGGGAATTATTCTTTAATGGAATAATCTTTCATTATTAATTGGAAAATAACTGAGTGTCGGTTGACAGCACCAAAAGTGTTTTGGTGGACTACAAATAATGGTGGGATTTGTGGAAATGAAATTATTATATTTTAGCTAAGGCGGACCGTGTCCCCACATACGAATATTTTATCGGGAAGGATAAAAATGGTGATTTGATTAAATATTATTTTCGGCATACTATAAAAGTATGACCGGCAACTTCTGGTGAGCATATATATTATTTTCGGCATACTATAAAAGTATGGTTGGCAACTTCTGGTGAGCATATATATTATTTTCGGCATACTATAAAAGTATGGCTGGCAGCTTCTAGTGAGCTATACTATCTATATATAGGCTAGAGTGAACAGTCCTAGACTATGGTTGGACTCATAGATAGTATTGATTGAAGAGACTGAGGAATGGTTATGTTGACATGTAATCGATTAGGTCGATTGATCGATGATTCAATCTAAGTGTGGATTTATTGTGATACAATGGTTCGATCTGATGTTGTGAATTGATTGATTAAGTGGAAATGACCTTGCGATGGTTCGAATGATGTGTAATCGACTAGGTCGATTTGATTGATGCTTCGATTAGTGATGTGATTGCTTGGGTGCCTATTTGATCTGTGCTAGTATGCAAGTGGAATCTGAGGCCAAGGTAAGTCCTCTAACTCATGTTGTGCATAGGCAGCCCTAAGGTATATTAGTTTACTAATCGGGTCTTACGTGGTAGAGCTTGCTGAGATGTAGTCTCATCTCGGTTGTGGGACAACATTTTAGGACCTTGATGAGAAACTTGAGGAGAAAGAACCTGAAGAGGAGTACCAAAAGGAGAACCCCAATGATGATCCAAAGTAGGATCTTGATGAGAAGTGGGCCTCCAATCCTATCTGATGACTTTTGCTGTAGAACCTATTTTGAGTATAAACCAACCTTTTTAACATGGCTTGTATATATGATTGAGTCGTTATAAATGTACATAAGGGTGTTGGTTTTCAGGTTCAAGTTTCTAGTCCTACTTCTATATCCCATTGCTTTATTGTCTGGGGATTTTTAAAACTGCTTCTGCATATGCAATTCAAAAGGAAAGGGTTGGCGATATGTTGTCCTGGGATATCGCATTTTAAAATCAACCAAGGTAAGGGATGTGCACGTGCCTAAGGATCGGGCGTGACAGATGGTGGTAGAGTTCTTTTAGGGAATAATGCAGTCAGTAAGGCTGTGGGGATGGGGACCATTTGAATCCAAATGCACGATGGGGTGGTGTACACATTGATAGATGTGAGGCATGTACCATAGCTCAAGAAGAATCTTAGTTCTCTGGGTACACTCAACGACATTAAATGTAGGTACATCGGTGAAGGTAGAGTACTGAAGATCTCTTGAAGTGGCATGACCGTCATGAATGTGAGAAAGTGAACACTCTCTATCATCTACTAGGAGAGACCGTGATTGGAACCGCTACAATTTCATTAGGTGAGTCAGACTCTAACTTGACTCAATTATGGCATATATGTTTAGGGCACATGAGTGAGGCAGGTATGACGATGCTAAGTGAAAAATGGTTGTTGAAGGGTCAGAAGATAGGGAAGCTGGACTTATGTGAGCACTTCATCTTTGGGAAGTGGTACCAATTTAAGTTTACTACAGCTATTCATTCAACCAAATGACCAGTTGAATATATTCATTCAGATGCCTAGGGCCCGTCTTCGTTTCCTTCGAAAGGAGATGCCCGATATATGTTGACATTTATTGACGATCATTTGAGGAAGGTATGGGTATACTTTCTGAAGCACAAATATGATATGTTCGATCGGTTTAAGAAATTTAAGGCATTGATTGAGAAGTAGTCAGATAAACAAATCAAGTGCCTGAGAACTGATAATGGCATTGAGTTTTGTGGTAAAATTTTTACTGAGTTCTGCAAAAAAGGTATTGTAAGACATTGCACAATACCTAGGACACCACAACATAATGGCGTAATAGAACGGAAGAACATAAATTTTCTTGAGTGAGCTCGATACATGCTTTCACATGTAGGACTTGGCAAGGAATTTTGAGTCGAAACAGTGAACATGGCATGTTAGCTAATTAATCGATCTCCATCATTTGCTATTGAGTGGAAGACTTCTGAGGAAGTATGGTCGGGGAAACCTGTAGATTACTCTAGATTATGTATATTTGGATGTCCTACGTACGCTCATGTGAGTGATGGTAATATTGAGTCGAGGGTGAAGAAGTGCATATTTTTGGGTTATGCACATGGGGTGAAAGGGTATCGGCTGTGGTGCACCGATCCTAGATCACCCGGTATTCTAATCAGTAAAGATGTGATCTTCAATGAGACTGCAATGCTTCAACAGAAGAATTCTGAGACACAACCAGCAGAGAAGAAAAATTATGATGTCATTAGTGAGGTGGAGCTTCAGGTGGAGGCTCTAGAGACCTCGAAAATAATAGAAGTTGAGATTGCAGATGAAGCCACAGTTCTTGAAGTCGGTGATAGTGAACAACTATTAAAGCCGCATCACACTATAGCCATAGTAAGATAGAGAAGGCAAATTAAATCAAGGGTACGTTATAGTTATACAGATATTGCTTATGCATTGATTGTAGGTGATGAGGTGGAGAAAGATGAGCCTTCATCTTACTTTGAGGAGATGGCTAGTTTAGAGTCATCATAGTGGCTAGAGACTATGAGTGAAGAGATGGAATCACTCCATCAAAATCAGACATGGGAGCTGGTCAAAGTACTCAATAGCCAAAAGATTGTTGGAAGTAAATAGGTCTTTAAATGGAAATAGGGCATTCCCAATGTCGAGGTAGCAAGGTATAAGGCAAGACTTATGGTGAAGGGATATACACAACATGAGGGCATTGACTATAATAAAGTGTTATATCTTGTGGTAAGACATACTTCTATTCGTGTTTTACTTGCCTTAGTTGCTTCGCAGGATCTCGAGTTAGAGCAGCTAGATGTAAAAACTATGTTTCTTCGCGATGAGTTGGAGGAGTGGATTTACATGAGGCAATCAGGGGGATTTGCTTTTCCAAGTAAGGAAGATCATGTTTGCATGTTGAAGAAATCTTTGTATGGGCTAAAACAATCTCCTAGGCAATGGTATAAATGTTTTGATGCTTTCATGGTTAGTCAAGACTACACAAAAAATCAGATGAATAACCACGTTTACTATAGGAGATTGAAGAATGGTTCTTTGATTTATCTACTTTTATATGTTGATAGCAGCTAAGAATATGTCAGATATTGATGTGCTGGAAAAGTAGTTAAATGCTGAATTTGAGATGAAAGATTTAGGTGCTGCAAAGAAAATTTTGGGTATGAAGATTTTGAATGATAGTACTACATAAATTTTATGTCTATCTCAGAAGAAATATATTTAGAAGATTGTTGCACGTTTTAATATGCAGTCGGCAAAATCTGTAAGTACACCTTTAATGAAGCATTTTAAAATTTTAGATAAATTATCACCGTAGACTGAGAAGGAAGAGGAACATATGTCCCGTGTTCCTTATTCTAGTGCCGTGGGTAGTACTATGTATGCTATGGTGTGCACTAGGCCTGTTAATTCACAAGCTATGAGCGTGGTTAGTCACTATATGAAGTGTCATGGTAAAGCTCATTGGGAAGCTGTGAAGTGGATCCTCATATATCTGAAGGGAACAACAGACATGAGTATAGTGTACCGAAGGGACAGCAATGGAAGTGAGACCACTGATTTTGTGGATTCAAATCACGCCGGTGACTTAAATGATCACAAGTCTTTAGCAGGCTATGTATTTACACTAGTGGATGATGCGGTTAGTTAGTAAGCATCCTTACAGGATCATATTACCTTGTCTTCGACTGAGGCAAAGTACATGGCATTAACCTTTGTAGTGAAGGATGTGATATGGTTACGAAATTTGCTTTTGGACTTTGGGTTAAAACAAAAAAGTGTGGATATACACTGTGATAACCAAGGTGCGATATATTTGGCGTATAATCTAGTTTGTCACGAGCAAATGAAGCATATCAACATCATATACCACTTCATCTGAGATGTCTTAGTTAAGGGTAATGTTATTGTTGACACCTGAAATTTTTATCGACATTTTAATCATCCATTTTTTGCAAAAATATAAAAAATAAAGAGCCAAAAAGAAAAAAAAGAAAAAAAAAAGAAAAAAAACGAAACGAAAAAAGAAAAAGGAGGGGATTCTCTCGCACAGGGGCTCTCTCTCTCTCTCTCTCTCTCTCTCTCTCTCTCTCTCTCCTTGGGGGGCTCTCTGAATAACTCTCTGGAGGGTGGGGTTCGCTCTCTGGGGGGATTTTCTTTGGACGGAGCATTCGGAGGATGACGGGGAAGAAAGGAAAAAACGGCCGAACGGTCTCTCGGACTCTCTCTCTCTCTCTGATCGGTTCATCATCCGGTGAGTTCAAAACCCTTGATTGGATCTCTGGATCCAATCGGGGAATCGGTGATGCAGCTCTGTTCGATTCCCTATCGTCGCAAATCGTGCCGGACGCCATCGAAGAGCAGCGTCGCTGCCACCGCCGATTGGAGGATCTCGGATCTCATCGCCTCGCGTGGCTCGGCCGGATTGACGGACGCTCTCAAAGGGATCTCTCTTTGGATTCGTGAGAGTTCAATCGTTCTTTCGGAGGCTCCTTCTCCATCGAAGCTTAGCTCGAGGTTTCTCAATCGGATGTTTCTCTCGTTGGATTTGGCTTCGGAAGCTTTGGATTAGGTGTTCTCTGACTCTTTCCCGGAGATTTGACGCTCGCTCGCTCAATCAGGGTAGTAGGTCTGTTTGAAGCAGTCGGCTGTGCAGTAACTTTGGGCCTCTACTTCAATTGTAAGTTTACTCCTAACTCGTTGCTTTGTCCGACATGATGCCATTGTCCACACCTTGTAATGGCCATCCACTATGGTTCGTTTCTTCTATTCTCCGATCCTCGTTTTGAAGGTGTAGGATTGATCGGTTGATTATGTATAGGTTCTTAGGTCAGTACAGATTGTGAATATGTCTAGTTCTCGTAGAAAGTTCTGTATGGCTGCAACTTCGCCTAAGTAGTTGGATATTGCTCACCTAAGGTTCGTGAGCTTGTGAATTGTGGTTAGCTGAATGTTACATTTGGTGATTCTCTGTGTCATTGACGTCGGCTCTTGGAATGCATCAAAGTAGTTGGATACTGCTCACGTATACATCTGGTTGTGGATCATGCAGTGTAGCTGTGCCGATATCCCTACGTTTAATGCATCTTGTACTGATGTACACATGCACAAGTGCTTTAACTTTTGGTCAATCAAAACTTCTTCCTTTGTTCAGCCTTGCTCTTTGGATGGCATGTCACTGCATTTGCGAGGCTATATGTTAATCTGTTCTAGGATTTTAGAGGTTAATGAGTCAATGAGATTAATAGATTGATTTGGCAATCAAACGCAGAAATTAATGGAAGAAATCAGCTAGAAAAATAATTCTGATTTCTTAAAGCTTCGAATCAGTAGGGTGCCTATTAAAATTGAAGTTCATTTGCTGTGAGAAACAAGCCACTAAATCTAGGAGCTGAATCTGGGAATTTTGACTTCAATTCTTCAATGATAGTTTCTGGCATGATCTATGTTTGTTCTCTAATCATACGTTGTCTTGAATATATTGATATAATCTACTGAGGTTAATGAATTTCTGCAGATTGATGATCAATGATCATGAACTTGAAGTTGATTGAACTTGATTTGCCTTGATCTGTCACTTACTGTTTTGACTAAAACTAGGTGTTAGACGAGTTTTTTTTACCTCGAGCCCTTCTAGACATATAGAATAGACTTCTCAAGCTTCGATTTGATATGTCGCATGCCCATAACAGATGTCATTTGGTCGCTCAAAAACACTTACAAAGTCTGTTGATTCTGCAGTAACTGTTTTAGAATGATTTGCTGTTCTGACTTACTGTGATTTTCTGTTTTAACTGGACTAAGCTGGTAGATGATGTTATTAGGGTTTAATGTCTTCTAGATATTTGTAATAGACTTTTCAAGCGATTCATAGACATATAATACGTGCGATTTGGCCACCATTTGCCCTGCCTGATGCTTCTTGCAAAGAGCACTAATCTGCTGATGTGTTCTGCTTGTTATAATCTGATCTGACCACTTATACAAATGGCTTTACTTGAGGCTAGTTTGGTTATGGATTGATGCCATTTTGATCAAGTAGGCTCATACGTGCTTGTGAGAAGATATAGCTTCAATTCATGACAATTTGTCATCAAATAATCACAATTTATAGTCTCATGTGCTCTTTTACAATTCTGATTGCATGCTGGAATTTGTGGATTAAGCATTGATTAGATGGACATACATGTAGCATGAACACGTTCAATGATGCATATTGTTTTGTGAATGATCTTTTTTCACCTAATTCATTTGCTTGATTGATTGAGAACCAAGGTTATATGACTTGAATGTCTGTCATATTATATGCCTTGCATGTGATCATTTGATGAATGGTTTTGGTGTGACACATATGAATGCTGAACTTTAGGATATCACTCAAACTTGATTCCGTATTGTACTTCTTTTAAACAATTGATTTTGATATGATGTATTGTTTTTGGTTGCTTGATGTGTTTGATTGTTTCTTTTATTTGTACGCACCTAGTTATAGGTTTTCTTAGATTAGATTTAGATTAGAACCTCGAAGGGGTAAGGCGTGAAGATGGTGAAGGTCGATGTCCATTCCGACCATTGTCATGTACTTTTTTTTCCCGACATATGTCTCGGGTTTTATGCATTGTATAAAGCCCGACGAGTTGCGGGTTTCCTTTATTTCTCGTTTGTTTTCTCTTTTATATTTTTTAGGACTGCCTGATAGGTTTAACTGCTTTTCTTGATTGTTTACTTCATGTTTTGTAATTTCAATTTCATTGGTTGTTTTCCTTTTTATTTTTTTTGAAATAGAATAGCATGAAAATGATCAACCACGCATGATCACTTAGTATAGGAATTGATGATCCTGAAAATATAAAAAAGAAACGCATGGACATATTAGGAAAAACACAACATACTGTTTAGGTATCGAAAGGGCGCTAATAGCAATATTAGCGTAACTCCAAGTCCCCGAACCTAGATATCTGGTTGCGTAGAAATCGAGGGAACACTCCCGACCCTCGATTGAGTTTCTAGCCAACCCCCGAAAATGAGGCTAGTGGCGACTCCTGTATATTTTTAGGTTGTTATAAAGAACTAGATCGCATAAATAAACTTACTGTCACGTGGGGTACGAGCTTGGGAGAGCTCGCGATCTCAAGATCAAGTATCCCTAAACCCGACCTTTGCCCACCTTGGATACCATTTCGAGGGGTGGCGAGATCGGGTCGCGACAGGCTTGGCGACTCCGCTGGGGACTGGTTACTAAGTTAAGAGGACTTGAAGCCGTTTAGAAATGGTTGTTTTGTTTTGACTAACATGTCTTATGTAGGATCGTCTGCATGTCAAAGTCGCGTGGAAAATCAGGTTAGTCGCTAACCTCGTGTTAAATGGTCTTGTAGGTGGGAGTCATAAGGGGAGGCGTGCTTGTAAACCATTTGTTTTGCAGGTGGTGTAAGGATGAATGAATGTATGTGGGTTTATATTGAAGTGCTGGATGTTTAATTTAAATGCATGTTTACCAGCTTTAGCACGACACCGCACACACAACCGCGGTCTAAAACCCCGATCGCCCAATTTAGGACCTTAGGAGGGTTTATGGGTGGAATCTGCAAGTGGATGCTCGTGGTAATCCATTACTTACATAAACCCGCTCCTTCCAACCGATAAAAATAGCACTGACCGACGATAGTAGCGGTGGGTAAACTATTTTTATCCTTTGGAATGAGGACCTTGAGTCTTTAGCACCCTTACCTTAGGCGTCAAAACCTCACAGTTTCATGCGACATGTGACTTGTGTTTGCCATGTGTTTTGTGGGTAAGTAATCGTTCCTTTTTATCGTCTTTATCTTTTTACTTTCCATATTTCAATTATGCGTTTTTTATTCCAACGACGATATGTTTAATCATGAGTGCCCCTTTAGGTTTAGGTTTAGATGGGTAAACTTGAACTGGATGTGATCCCATGCTTGGGAATCTCAAGACTATTGGTGAATCTCGACTCAAGACATCAAGATTACGTGGAAAGATTCCCGAGCCTCAAGGATTTTGGCGAGCTCATATTATCAAACAAGAAGACGATGGCTTGATTGATGAGGAACGCTTGGCCCATGATAACAAGCGTCTCCACACGATCCCACCTAGTTCTTAGGTTTCAAATTCATAGTTCTTTTCTTGTAAAGGGAATTCTTTTTTGTGTTTCCCTCATTTCTATCAAGGTTTCCTGTATTCATTTTTCATATTCCTTGTAAAATCGAACTACTTTGTAAGCTTCAAGAAAGCAAGATTATGTTTCTCTTGTAATTGTTCGATGAAATGAATAAAATTCATGAACATTTTCATGTAATTTTTAGAAAAAGGGGCATTCTGATTAAATATTTGTCGTCGTTCCTTTTCAATTGTATAATTTCTTTTGAAGAAATTTTGATAAGAGGAGGTTATATGATACCGGGATCATATACACTTCTTATCATTATTTCATCTCAAGAAAATATAAAATTGACTAGGATTTGTACTTTAATGGTTTCTTTTGATTGGTACTAATTCGAGTCATTTTCTTTTACAGGAGGTTTTAAAAACGGCTGAAGAAAGATTTGTTATATGAACTTGCCGCCAAACAAAAATGGAAAACGAAGATACCCGAGCCCGTGTCATTAATATGGAGAATCAAATGGCACAAATGATGACATTATTGGCTGATCTCTCTAGCCAGGTCAAAAACTTGACATCTGTAACTCATGTTTCTTCTACCATGAATATTCCTACTGCGCCCCCTGAAGTGCCGGTAGTAGAGCCTGTGGCAAAAGGGCCTGTAGAAGAGATCCCCACTGCAATCCCGATAGTTATCGGTCCAGAGCCTCCATCTAAAGAGATTCCAACTTTGCACTTTGATGAAGAAAATGCAAGGCGCCTCGCCAAGATCGAAGAACGCCTTTGCATGCTGCAAGGCTATCAGTGCAGGGGTTTGATAAACTCACGCCCTTGCCAAAATTACGGTCCCTAAATTTTATAAGGAGCCTAGGAGTTCACAAGGAAATACGACGGCATCGGATGTCCGAAGACTCATTTGAAGTACTATCTCGGGCAAGATGGCTCGTTATTCAAATAATCCTCCACTTCTGATCAATTCTTTTCAAGATAGTTTGGTTGGTCCCGCGCTAACATGGTTCATAGAGTTGGACATGGAGAAAATCCGTACTTGGGAAGATCTCGTTGACGAATTCCTTCAGCAATACAAATTCAATACTGAAATTGCTCCAACTCGGGAGGAATTAGTCCGAGTCGAGAAAAAGAACCGAATCATTTAGGGCCTACGCTCAAAGATGGAGGGTCACCGCATCTCAAGTAAAACCGCCATTATCTCGAGAAAGAGACCATGAAATTGCTACTTCCAAGCTATGCCCGTGATCTTTTGAGAAGATGTACAACCATACTTGTATGAACTTTGCTACATTTGTAGAGTTGGGAGAACGCATCGAGGGATCATGCGAGAAGGAAGGTTGATGGAGAACACAAACCGTCGATATACCTCGAAGAGAGATAAGGAATCGACTGTGGAGATCGCTTATGTACAAAATTCCTCTTCTTAGAAGCCGTATAATCCTCAAGCTCATAAACCTACCATGGAAGTAGGGGGGATCTTCTAGAAACTTTGAGCGTAAAGGAAAGGCCCCTCAAAGGAAATTTACTCAATTGCCTAGACCCATGTCACAACTACTTCCAATGCTGATCGAAAATCATTTTGTGGCGAAAGAGATCCCGAGGGATAATCTGCCAAAGTTCGCTGAGTACGATCTTAATAAGACATGTGAGTATCATATGGGTGAAAAAGGCCATCGTGTGGACAACTGTCTAGTGCTTCATTCTAAGATCCATGATTTGTTGGATAAAAAGTTGCTCACCTTTAAGGACTCGGCACCGAATGTCCAACAAAACCCCCTTCCAAAGCATTCTGAAGATGTCAATATGGTCGGGCACTATCGATGGAAATGAAGAACCTACAATTCCCACTGTGTAAAAGATGTTTCTAGTTCTTGCATTTAATTTTTAGTTGTATTCGATTCATTTCTCCCCTGTGAGGGAATTTCATTCATTTCTCCCCTGAGAAGGAATTCTGTCATTTCATTCGTTTGTACTTGTAATAATCTGGATCATAAACTTTCTGATCCAAGATGATATACGTTGTAATGCAATTTTCGCATATCAATAAAATTCATGTTTTGTTAATAGACGTGTGAACCCCCAAATCAGTCCTATGATGATGCTTTGAGGCCCGAGCCTTCACACGATCTATAGTTTCAAAATGTTTTGGTGGAACGAAGACGTCCAATGACATGAGGGGCTAGTTCCTAATAAATTTCTTCAAAAAAAAAACTTGAATTTGAAAACAAGTTTTTCATGACATTTACATTCATTGCATTCATTCATATGTATATATACTAATCATTTTTCAATTACATCTCAGGCATGACATTTCACATCATGATAGTCATTTGCATGGCTTAGATTCGCATTCAAAAGACTTTGACGAACCCGATTATTCTGACTTAGAGAATGAAGATGATCCTCGAGGTATTGAAAAAGAATGGCTAAGACATGAAGAGTCCAAACCTTCTACCAACGAACAACCAGTCACTCTAAATTTAGGTTACTCATATAACCCTAAAGAAACCAAGATTGGGGCAGGTCTCTCTCAAGCGGATGCCAATGGATTAATTGGGCTCTTGAAAAAAAATATATGAAGGAGAGTGTGGCACTCATATAAACGGTCATCTCTTGGCTAGAAAAATCATGAAGCTCGGTTATTATTGGTTGACCATGGAAGCCGATTGTATTCAGCATGTGAGGTGCTGTCATCAATGCCAAGTCTATGGGGACAAAATCAATGTTCCTCCTAATGAGCTACATCAAATGTCTGAGTCCTGGCCTTTTTTCAATGTGGGGCATTGACATCATCGGATTAATCAATCCTAAAGCATCGAATGGACATCGTTTTATCTTAGTAGCCATTGATTACTTCACCAAATGGATTGAAGCCAATTCTTATACTCATGTTACTGCAAAAAGTGTAGCGAAGTTCATCCGTCGTGATATCATCGCCCGATATGGAGTTCCTGAAGCGATGATTTACTTGGAGAATTTCACATTCGCCATTTGAATTCTTCTCCTTACCGCCCACAAATGAATAGAGCTGTGGAAGCGGCAAATAAGAATATCAAGAAGATTTTAGCCAAAACGGCGGAAAATTATCGTGATTGGCATGATCGGTTGCCATATGCTTTGTTTGCTTATCGAACTTCAATTCGCATTTCGACTGGGCAACACCGTTCTCATTGGTTTATGGAATGGAAGCTGTATTACCCGTGAAAGTGGAAATTCCTTCACTGAGGGTACTTTCTCAAATCAAGCTCTCTGAAGTTGAATGGGTTCAACTAATATTTGAACAACTTAATACGATCGATGAAAAGAGGGTAAAAGCCTTATGCCATGGACAAAGCTATCAGAAGAGAGTAGCTAGGTCATTTAATCGCAAGGTTAGACCAAGACATTTTGAGATCAACGATCTTGTCTTGAAAAAGGTTTTACCTATCATTCTAGATCCTCGCGGAAAGTTCACTCCAAACTATGAAGGTCCATATATTGTAAAGAAAGTGCTACCCGGTGGGGCACTAATCCTTGTAGAAATGGATGGTCAAGAATTGCCAAGACCTGTAAATGCTGATGCTGTCAAGAAGTATTATCCATGAATAAAGTGAAAGGCTTTTGAGCCATTTTTGGATTGAATCTGAGCTATTTTAGGATGTTTACATCATGCATTGCATGCATACATATTACATCTGCATGTTTGTTCATTTTGCAGGATCTCTGATGAAGATTCTACCTATCCGCAAGAGGTTCATCTCAAGAGTGCAAAACTTTCAAAAGTGTCCATTCTTCTTTAGAACTTAGAAGTGACCTTATCCTTTAGAATGCCAAAAGAGTCGGTTAGAGCTCTAGAAGTACGTTAGAATTCTAGAAATGAACTCATGTGCTAAGCAAAGCTTGTTCGTCTACAAATCTTGTCCAATCTTACTTCCAAAAAATCTCCCCGGTAGGGTTAAGGAAACATGTCCTTTCAGAAAAAATTTCATTATATTTTCATTTCCCCAAGTAGTTGAATTTAACCAAAGTGTGCTTTGGAAAACCTGAAAAGGATTGTTAAATATGCCAGGTGGTAGTGCCTAAAATGATGAGAGGCAACCCCTTTACCAAACACGTCCTCATACACTCTTTGAGAGAATTGAGTGGAAAGAACCATGTCTTAGGGCATAGGATTCATTCACAGTGAATACATGATTTGAAATGATAAAGGCATTTCATTTCTCAATCTCAAACACTATTGATATCTCTTGCAAGCCACTTTGAGCCAAATAGGGAGTATTTCCAAAATAACCCTGTCAAGAACAACCCCACATTGGGGCAAAATAGGGGGTCTTGGTTGAAAATTATGGAGCAAAAGATTAAGAAAGATTTTATTGCTTTCACTTGCATCAATCTTCTTGTGCTAGCTTCAGGTGATTTCTTATCGAGACTCAAGCATCCCAAAGTGACGAAGAGCATTCTGTTCACTACCACAAACACAATTATCCTTTGCTTAGCCAATTTGAGCAATATGCAATTCTTTCATAACCCCATGTGATGATTATCTCCCACACTGGGGCAAGGCACATGATTTACCAACAAAATTGAGAATATTGGTAATGTTTGTAAATGCCACTCGAGAGTCCTAGATACTCAAAAGAGGATGAAAACTAAGGGGCATGAAAAAGCAATGTGACTGGTAAAAGCAAGGCCAATGCCCAAAAAAAAAATGCAAAGAAAAGCAAGAGTGCAAAAAAGAGCGAAATCCATGATCATGCAAAAGATCATTCGTTGAAAAACAAAAGAAATGTCTTGCAAGAGAAAACATGTATTGCAAGCAATATCATTAGAACAAAGAGCGAAGCTCTCATGTCTCAAGACCAATTACCAAAAGGACTCTCGAGATAGGTTAAATTTCAAGAGTTGAATTTTTGAAAAGTCGTGTGATGGTAATGATGCCAAGATAATCACTCACTTTTTAACCTTTTGATATCTGAAAATTGTTCAAGCATTTCTAAGCCTTACCCGAACCAACATTACAACCCTTATCCGAAGTCTCTTCCGATTGGGATGGTTCAAGTTGAAATGAGAGTATCACATAGGAGCTACCGCTAGGAGGAGTGGAAGCAATCCTATCTTATCTTATCTTCAAGGTTCTTGACTTGTAAACCCGATGAAGATATTGATTGAATATTCATTTCTTGGCCTCAAAATACATACCCTTTGTGTAAGCCCATGACCAAGCCATCATTACAGTCCCTTCAAAAGACCTTTTGATCAATGGATTGTATTCACTGTGAACGTTTCCGAAAGCCATAGACATAGGTTGAGTGAGACTTCTCTAGTGAGGATTAAACAGTTTTCCCATATCAATGGTTGGGAACAAAAGCCCTATTTGAGAGTCAGTGTGAAAGACCTTTTTTGATTAGGATATTTCCACTTGGCATATTTGACTTAACCTTTAGATGGTTAATCAAATCTCATTTTGTTAAATCCCCTCTGAAAGGATTTGACAATTGGCATTATTTCGCAAGATTGGCTCTCGAGTAATCTTGAAACTCTTTTTCAAAATATTTGTTCCTTAGTGAACCGGTTTTTGGTCATCCTAAACCATACCATTGTCCCCAAGTTTTAGGTCAACTAAAACCTTGTCCCCAAGTTCTAGGTCAACTTAAAACCTTGTCCCCAAGTTCTAGGTCAACTTAAAACCTTGTCCCTAAGTTCTAGGTCATCTTAAAACCTTGTCCCCAAGTTTTAGGTCAACTTAAAACCTTGTCCCCAAGTTCTAGGTCATCTTAAAACCTTGTCCCCAAGTTCTAGGTCAACTTAAAACATTGTCCCCAAGTTCTAGGTCATCTTAAAACCTTGTCTACTAGGTTCCAGGTCATCCTTAAACCTTGTCTTCTAGGTTTGTGGGTCCATCCTTAAACCACTAGGTTCCAGGTCATCCTTAAACCTTGTCTCCTAGGTTCGTGGGTCCATCCTTAAACCACACTAGGTTCGTGGGTCTATCCTTAAACCACTAGGTTCGTGGGTCCATCCTTAAACCACACTAGGTTCGTGGGTCTATCCTTAAACCACTAGGTTCATGGGTCCATTCTTAAACCACTTGGTTCGTGGGTCCATCCTTAAACCACTAGGTTCCAAGTCATCCTTAAACCACACAGTAAGACCACTTTTCACAAAGTCGAAACCCGTTTTTACACGGTGAGACATCACGTCCAGTCGAAACCCGTTTTTACACGGTGAGACCTTTCTCCCAGTTTAAACCATACGATTCGTAGGTTATCCTTAAACAATTCCTTTCCCATTTAGTGATTTCATTGTCTTCATTCCATTCCACGAGAGAAAGAAGCAAAGATAGAGCGAATAAACCCCGACAAGAGTTCAGATACCTTGATAAGCAAAGGTAAGTATCAGGTACGTCCCTAACCAACCATCATTGCTTTTGTCATTTTCTATTTTTCAAAGTTGGGTCGACTAAAAATTGCAGGTATCAATTTTGTCTTTGAGTGGAACCTCTTCGAACTCCCACTCAAAGAGGGGCAGTCCACCCGAAATTTTTATCGACATTTTCATCATCCATTTTTGCAAAAATATAAAAAATAAAGAGCCAAAAAGAAAACAAAGAAAACAAAACAAAAATAAAAAAAAAAAAATAAAAAAAAAATGAAATGAAATGAAAAGATAAAAAAAAATTAGAAATAAGAAAAAAAGAAAGAAAGAAAAACAACGAAAACAAGAAAAAAAAAAAAAAAAGAAACAAAAAACGAAACGAAAAGAAAAAGGAGGGGATTCTCTCACAGGGGCTCTCTCTCTCTCTCTCTCTCTCTCTCTCTCTCTCCTCTCTTGGGGGCTCTCTGAATAACTCTCTCGGAGGGTGGGGTTCGCTCTCGGGGATTTTCTTTGGACGGAGCATTCGAGGATGACGGGAAGAAAGGAAAAATGGCCGAACGGCTCTCGGACTCTCTCTCTCCGATCGGTTCATCATCCGGTGAGTTCAAAACCCTTGATTGGATCTCTGGATCCAATCGGGGAATCGGTGAAGCAGCTCTGTTCGATTCCCTATCGTCGCAAATCGTGCCGGACGCCGTCGAAGAGCAGCGTCGCTGCCACCGCCGATTGGAGGATCTCGGATCTCACCGCCTCGCGTGGCTCGGCCGGATTGACGGACGCTCTCAAAGGGATCTCTTTGATTCGTGAGAGTTCAATCGTTCTTTCGGAGGCTCCTTCTCCATCGAAGCTTAGCTCGAGGTTTCTCAATCGGATGTTTCTCTCGCTGGATTCGGCTTCGGAAGCTTTGGATTAGGTGTTCTCTGACTCTTTCCCGGAGATTTGACGCCGCTCGCTCAATCGGGTAGTAGGTCTGTTTGAAGCAGTCGGCTGTGCAGTAACTTTGGGCCTCTACTTCAATTGTAAGTTTACTCCTAACTCGTTGCTTTGTCCGACATGATGCCATTGTCCACACCTTGTAATGGCCATCCACTATGGTTCGTTTCTTCTATTCTCTGATCCTGTTTTGAAGGTGTAGGATTGATCGGTTGATTATGTATAGGTTCTTAGGTCAGTACAGATTGTGAATATGTCTAGTTCTCGTAGAAAGTTCTGTATGGCTGCAACTTCGCCTAAGTAGTTGGATATTGCTCACCTAAGGTTCGTGAGCTTGTGAATTGTGGTTAGCTGAATGTTACATTTGGTGATTCTCTCGTGTCATTGACGCGGCTCTTGAATGCATCAAAGTAGTTGGATACTGCTCACGTATACATCTGGTTGTGGATCATGCAGTGTAGCTGTGCCGATATCCCTACGTTTAATGCATCTTGTACTGATGTACACATGCACAAGTGCTTTAACTTTTGGTCAATCAAAACTTCTTCCTTTGTTCAGCCTTGCTCTTTGATGGCATGTCACTGCATTTGCGAGGCTATATGTTAATCTATTCTAGGATTTTGGAGGTTAATGAGTCAATGAGATTAATAGATTGATTTGGCAATCAAACGCAGAAATTAATGGAAGAAATCAGCTAGAAAAATAATTCTG
Organism: Eucalyptus viminalis; assembly: GCA_014182385.1. Classification (NCBI taxonomy): domain Eukaryota; kingdom Viridiplantae; phylum Streptophyta; class Magnoliopsida; order Myrtales; family Myrtaceae; genus Eucalyptus; species Eucalyptus viminalis. The sequence goes on along the minus strand of CM024528.1, from coordinate 39,230,484 downwards.
ATTTCTTAAAGCTTCGAATCAGTAGGGTGCCTATTAAAATTGAAGTTCATTTGCTGTGAGAAACAAGCCACTAAATCTAGGAGCTGAATCTGGGAATTTTGACTTCAATTCTTCAATGATAGTTTCTGGCATGATCTATGTTTGTTCTCTAATCATACGTTGTCTTGAATATATTGATATAATCTACTGAGGTTAATGAATTTCTGCAGATTGATGATCAATGATCATGAACTTGAAGTTGATTGAACTTGATTTGCCTTGATCTGTCACTTACTGTTTTGACTAAAACTAGGTGTTAGACGAGTTTTTTTACCTCGAGCCCTTCTAGACATATAGAATAGACTTCTCAAGCTTCGATTTGATATGTCGCATGCCCATAACAGATGTCATTTGGTCGCTCAAAAACACTTACAAAGTCTGTTGATTCTGCAGTAACTGTTTTAGAATGATTTGCTGTTCTGACTTACTGTGATTTTCTGTTTTAACTGGACTAAGCTGGTAGATGATGTTATTAGGGGTTTAATGTCTTCTAGATATTTGTAATAGACTTTTCAAGCGATTCATAGACATATAATACGTGCGATTTGGCCACCATTTGCCCTGCCTGATGCTTCTTGCAAAGAGCACTAATCTGCTGATGTGTTCTGCTTGTTATAATCTGATCTGACCACTTATACAAATGGCTTTACTTGAGGCTAGTTTGGTTATGGATTGATGCCATTTTGATCAAGTAGGCTCATACGTGCTTGTGAGAAGATATAGCTTCAATTCATGACAATTTGTCATCAAATAATCACAATTTATAGTCTCATGTGCTCTTTACAATTCTGATTGCATGCTGGAATTTGTGGATTAAGCATTGATTAGATGGACATACATGTAGCATGAACACGTTCAATGATGCATATTGTTTTGTGAATGATCTTTTTTCACCTAATTCATTTGCTTGATTGATTGAGAACCAAGGTTATATGACTTGAATGTCTGTCATATTATATGCCTTGCATGTGATCATTTGATGAATGGTTTTGGTGTGACACATATGAATGCTGAACTTTAGGATATCACTCGAAACTTGATTCCGTATTGTACTTCTTTTTAAACAATTGATTTTGATATGATGTATTGTTTTTTGGTTGCTTGATGTGTTTGATTGTTTCTTTTATTTGTACGCACCTAGTTATAGGTTTTCTTAGATTAGATTTAGATTAGAACCTCGAAGGGGTAAGGCGTGAAGATGGTGAAGGTCGATGTCCATTCCGACCATTGTCATGTACTTTTTGTTTTCCCGACATATGTCTCGGGTTTTATGCATTGTATAAAGCCCGACGAGTTGCGGGTTTCCTTTATTTCTCGTTTGTTTTCTTTTATATTTTTTAGGACTGCCTGATAGGTTTAACTGCTTTTCTTGATTGTTTACTTCATGTTTTGTAATTTCAATTTCATTGGTTGTTTTCCTTTTTATTTTTTTTTAGAAATAGAATAGTATGAAAATGATCAACCACGCATGATCACTTAGTATAGGAATTGATGATCTTGAAAATATAAAAAGAAACGCATGGACATATTAGGAAAAACACAACATATTGTTTAGGTACCAAAATGGCGCTAATAGCAATATTAGCGTAACCCAAGTCCCCGAACCTAGATATCTGGTTGCGTAGAAATCGAGGGAACACTCCCGACCCTCGATTGGGTTTCTAGCCGACCCCCGAAAATGAGGCTAGTGGCGACTCCTGTATATTTTTAGGTTGTTATAAACAACTAGATTGCATAAATAAACTTACTGTCACGCGGGGTACGAGCTTGGGAGAGCTCGCGATCTCGAGATCAAGTATCCCTAAACCCGACCTTTTCCCACCTTGGATACCATTTCGAGGGGTGGCGAGATCGGGTCGCGACAGTTATAATAAAAAAGATTGCTATAGCAGATAACCCGGTAGACATGATGTTTGTTCCTTTGGTGAAGCTCAAGCTTTGCTTGAGCTTTATTGGCATTTGTGGAGAGCGAGAACTGTCGCTGGAGGAGAGCAGATGGATGATGGACACTATAACTTGACTTCAAACATCGAGCCAAGATGGAGAATTGTTAAATTATGTTCGAGCCAGGAAATTGCAGAAACGCGATTCGCTTAGATATTTTCGGTCAACATAAAAACTTCGCTGGACTCTTGAAAATTTACAAAAGAGGAAATATATATTTTTCTAAAAAAGGTCTTCTTTGTTGCAGAAGCCTGCAGAATCCAAAAATGGCAATCAGATCGTGGGGCCTAGAATCAAAGTGTTAACTCTAGGCACACGCATGTATAAGATCCTTTAGCGTGAAGATGAAGTCCTCTGCACGCATGGAGCCAAAATGTAGTGGGCTCAGGTCAAACTTTGACCTGAGCACATGTATAAAAACATAAATATTTGCAGGTCTTCTTTTCCTTCCGTAAGAAGCTGCCGAAGCTCTACGTAGAAGAAAGCCGCACGTCCACGCCGCATGTCCACACCAAGAGAAGAGCTGCACGAAAGAAAGAAAAGGAAGCTGAAGATCTTTTCTTTTTGGCGTACAATTTGAACGTGTGATTTTTTTTTTTTTGTACTGTGAGTTTATGTCCAAGTAAGTTATTTAATACTTTGAGTTTGTGGTTAAATCTAGGTGTAGGAAACACTCGAGATGTGAGCGATTGTAAACTCGATTATTCGATTATAGTAGATTATTTGCTGCCGCCTCTCCCCGTGGATGTAAGTACCAATAGTCAAACTGAATCACGTAAATTTCTGGTATCCTTATTACTTCTCATTTATTTCTCTGATGATTTCGCGTTGACATAAATTGCAAAATCCTATCATTTTCACGTATTATATTCCAAAAGATGGCAGACAAAATTTGCTGGAAAATTGCAGGGGGTATTGCAGCACGCAAAACTATGAAGACATAAAGGCAACATGGGTGTTCGCTGTGATTCTTGATGCTGAATGAATGGCCTTTCCGGCTTGATTTATGGAGCTGGACGGCTGCAATCTCTGCCGAGGGAAGCTTCATGAAACTAAGCTTAAAATGGAGGGACACCAAGCAGGACAAACTGCCGAAATTGCACCTTGAATGGGGCGGCTGCAATAGTACAAATCGAAGCCTGAATTCAGACGAAATGCAGCTGCTTACTGTTGACCCTTTCAAAGGCCACTTGAGATGACAACATAGAGGGAAATTCCGATGTATTTGCTGCAACTGAAGGAGTGAAGGCTGAGCTGGATCAAGAGAAATGCAGAGCTGAAAACTGCTGGCGGCAGGTGCTGATGAGAGATAGTGAGGTTAAAATTGAGCCCAAGATTCCAAGGCCCGTGAAAGCTAGAAGCCCGCCCATCTCTATTTCTCTCTCTACTCTATCTCCCGTCTAACGAAACTCGAGCGCACGCGCGATGGAAGCACCAGCGCGCGGAGATATCCCCGGAATCTGCCGAGCTAGATTTTTGTAACTGAATGAATAGTGATGCTTATATTTTTCTTTCCGATAGTAAGGGACCACACTAGAACACTCAAAAACCGCTCGCATTCCAGAGGGGGAGAGAGAGAGGAACCATTGGGAGAACACACACCTCAGGAACGAGAGACACCGCACAAAAAATAAAAAATAAATAAAAATAAATTCCTCCGGGGCTCCACCCACACCTTGGATATTATTGTGAAAAGTAAGCAGTTCAATAATAAAATAAATAGAATGAGAAAAATAAATCAAACACTAAATTTATACGATTTGGTTAGAGCGACTTAGGTCTGTAAATAAAGCAGTAAATATTTCAAATATATATGAAGTGATAAAATAGAAATCACAATCATACTCAAATTACTCAAATACCTTTTTAGTATTTCCCAAGCCCTATTTACACTCATTAATTCACATAGTATTTAACCTCACAGTCTCATAATTCCTCACAAAATAATAAATAAATCTCGTAAATGAATCTATAAATTTTACCACAAAATTTAATCCGCTTCAACATTAAAATTATGAGTGCAATTCCGAAGAAAATCATGAGAAAACCTCATTAAGCACTTGTAGAAGACGATCCATCACCGATTTTTCGTGACCACTAGAAGCAACCCACGAGTACATATTTAATTGCATATGTACTCTACCCACAAAGAAGCAAAAGCCCTCGCAACCCACGCATTGAATATTCTGAAACAAAAATAGGAATTTTTTTTCCTCCAGCGACTCCAATATTGACTTTCCTTTTAACAATCAAAGTCCACTATCATTTTGGATTCCAATGTTGAATAAGCACGCATGATAACTATTTTATTTCCAATCAGAACTATTTTTCTGTTTTCAAAAATAAATTTGGAACATAAATTTATTTGATAAAGTAATTTTAATTTTTCTATTTCTGAAACAAAATTTTAACTTGGAATAAAAATGAGAAGTAATTTTTTTATTTCTCTATTCCTAGAATAAAAATGAAAAATAAACTCTTTCCATTATTCACCCTCACTGCTAGTTGGCCGCCAACTTACTACTACCCACGGCTTGCAACCATTGGTCACCGTCTATTAGCTACTGGTCACTTGTCATTTTTTATCACTTGCCATTGTTTGTTGGCCGCCGGTTGCTACCCACCGTCCACTAGTAGCTGGCCATCATCCATTGATCACTGTCACCATTCACTACCGTTGCCATTCATCGCCACCACTTGAGAGAGGGAAATTTTGTGTTGTTATCATGCAAATTTCTATTATGGGAACAAAAATTTTCTATTGTTATCAAATACATATTTTAACTCAAAAATTTGTCTGGGAAATAGAAATAGAAAAATCAATTTTTGAAACAAAAACTAATTATTGAAATAGAATAGTTATCATTCACACTACAATTTCATGGTAGACATTCACAAATATTGAACTTTCAGACCTTCCTTTAATTCATCTCTGGTCAAGCTTCATTCATGTGGTCAAAATCAAGATATATTTTAACAATCTCCATATTGACTTAACATTTGAACCAAGTCACACTAGTGTTGTTGAACATATGAACTTTACTATTGTTGGGATGCACATAAGAGTTATATCAAAGAAGTCTTATATTGAAAATTGGTATGGTGTATAGCAAGTAATATATCCTAGCTAGCCCATAATTTATTGACTTAAATTTTTGAGTGAAAGTAAGTCCAACTGGATAAGTTAACAGATTCAAACATAGGTCATCTCTTGGAGATCTCTCTAGGTGTAGGTGTTGGACTTCTCGTTACGAAGCTGACATACTACTCTCCCACAACCCTCATGGGCTTAATTGCCACAAATATCTTTCAAGTTCAAACCTCACTTGAACTTCACCATTACCATACCCACTTGCACCTTTAATTGCTTCATAAGGATTTTCCAAGACAACCTTATTTATCACAAATAAAGCAAAACTATTGTTGCATCCATATTTGTGAGGAGATCTGACACGCATCTTAGTAACCATTATCTTTATAGGCTCCAACTAGCTATAAGCACTGTGTCAACTATTTCACTAATACTCGTTACCTCAATAGTTTCTCATTGCACCTCCACTTTGAACTAAACACCATATAGATTCGCATTAACACTGCTATAATCAGCGTTATCCATAAATACTGGAGATTTCTCAAATGTAATTTCTTTGTCAATAATAAGTTATTTAATTTCTAGCACTATAACCGATGAACCCGCTCACCTTATACATAGCCTAAAAACATGCACTTTCTTAACCTTCTATCAAGTTTACCATCACTCACTTGAAAATATGATGGGTAACCAAACATTCAAAGAACATAATAAACTATAACATTACCTAACTAAACCTCTTTGAGAGTCCAACATATAATCGCAGTCGATGAGGATCTATTTATCAACTAGCTTGTTGTGCTATGTATCTGATAGATATCCCCTACCTCTATTAGCATTATAAAGCATTTTATGGACTGCCTCTAATAATAATGTGCTCATCAACTCTACAACATGTCATGATTCATTGGCATTGGTAGACTGTCTCACCATATCTTCCTTTATGCAAAATTCATTTTATAGTTCCATGTAGAACTCCATACTATTGTAGAGCTACATATGATTGATCGTCTTCCTTGTTTCCTTTTCAATCAAATATCTCAATTGCTTGATCTTGACAATAGCATCATACTTGTGCCTAAGCATAAACGTCCACGTCCTCTTGAGTAGTCATCCACAAACATTAGCACAGATATAACACTCTTCCTTAAGGGAAATCATGATAGCCTACGAACATCCAAATGAATCAACTTCAAAATCTCTGTGATTTCTCTAATAATTGTTTTAAATTGCACTTTCCACTGTTTGTTTAACTATATCATTTGCATATTTAGTTCATTAATCACAAAATCATTTAGTAGATTCCTCTCATTTAGAAACTCTAGGCTTCTCTCACCAATATGTCCCAAATGCATAAACCAAAATTCAAACTCTTGAATAGATGGATATGATGTCTTTGCGGCGAAATCTATCACAATCTCGTATTGAAGCTCTTACAAGTCATTGTGCTTGATTTTTTTTTTCATTATCATGAAAGAACATCGAACAACCTTTTGAAGTATATTGACACCTAATTATCCAAAGCACTTAAAAGAACTTGATTTTTTTAATTATCACCAAAGCATATCGAACAACTTTCTAAAGTATATCAATACTTGGATTGAATCCAAAGCAAAGTTATTCTTCAACTCTAGAGCATGCCTCAACCGAATTCATGTCTTCATAATATAGTCATGCATTTTGATGCTAACATCACCAACACCTGTCACGCCCCGAACCCTGGGCGCGAACACACCCCTCGGTGGTTGACTAAAATTGGCGACGTTCCTAGGACGCGTCGCTGACTCTTTTTTATTTTATGCACATGTGGAAACAAATTAAACAAACCCCCTAACAACAACAAACATGAGATAGTAAAAGCAAGACAACCATTTTTCACGAATCAAACTTTATAAACATAGCAAGTCGATCCTACCAATCTATACACGTGAGTCTTGTCTCAAAAGAAACTACCAGGCCACCTAAACTCCGGACCCTTCCACCTTCGACCATGAATCCTCTATTCTAGAGACCTGAAAAATTGTAAATCATGACAGGGGTCAACACTCTAAATCCCGATTAGGACAAGAATTCACTCAGAGGCATCCTAAACATGCACCACTCAAGACTTACCTCACCTCGGCACTTTCCTGCATATTAGTACACCTCATAAACACTTATGTATATAGCAAATGCATTCAAGAACTAGAACACATTGATTCACTCATCAAATATTCATAGAAGTCCCAATTATAAGGTCAAATCATTATGACACGTCCCATTTTGTATCCCACAATTTCATCCCATAAGCAAGCGTGGGTAACTCATATCGGTGGTTCAATCCACACCCAATATTTACTATCAATATCCAAACTCCATATTCTAACTCAAGGTTCTAGAGGTGACCCCCATGAAGTTCCATTATCGTGTGACACTTAGTCCCTGACCACAATCAGCAACATTACAAGAATTAGGGGTGAGCATGGTCCAGGTTGGGCCGGTCCACCCCCTCACCTTAGAACCAACCCACACAGTACTGGTCTTCAATTTTTGGGACCGAGGACCGACCCTATTGAGCTTGAGACCAAGGACCAGATCGACCCAGTGGGTTTGGTCCGGTTCCAAGGTCAACCCGAGACTAACCGATAATTTTTTATTTCATTTTTTGTACTTCTTAAAAAAAACGATTGAGGACCAGACTGACCTAATGGGTTCAGTCCAGTTTCAAGGTCAACTTAGGACCAACCAATAATTTTTTATTTCATTTTTCGTTCTCTTTGAAAGGGCAACCGGGATCGTACCGACCCAATGGGTTCGATGATGAGCGAGGTCAGCTAAGAAAGGCAAGCGATGAGGGTCAAGTGGGGTGAGCATCGAATAGAATAAGTATCGAATGTCGAGTAGGGAGCAACAAGTCAAGCGAGCATCGAGTAGCGAACGACACAAGTGACCCAAAGTGAGCAAGGCAAGTATTGAGTGGTGAGCGGAGAAATTGTTTCTTTCAATTTTGGAAAATTGAAGACTAAGAGGGCGAATAAGATAGAAGAGAATGAATACTAGAGGAGGATGCCATAAGGTGCCTTTTTGGACGCCATGAGGACTCCTCACAAAAACATTTTTCCTCATTTGTAAATTATGACTATTCACGCCGTAAAAGACATTAAAAACCTAAGTTATTAAAGAGCAATGTAAAATTACTTGAACTCCTCACTAAAGAGCCGTTTAATGTTGTTAACACCATTTATTTTAAGGTTTTCACTATATAAAAAAAATTATATATATAGTCAAGATTGGTCCGGGTTGGATTAACCCAGAATTCTTAGGATCAAGGACCGACCCGCACAGTGCTGGTTTAGGAATTCCAGGACCAAGGACCGATCCAGTCTCCTTGGGAACTGAACCTAGACCGGTAGGGTTGGGTCGGTCTAGGGTCGATCCAAGGTTGACCCTGAAACGATGCTCACCCCTAACAAGAATCTAGAAGTGACTCACACAAAGTCATGCTATCATGTAATACTTAGTTCCAAACCATAATCAGCAATAGCTCAAGATTCTAGAGGTGACTCACACAAAGTTCCGTTATCATGTAGCACTTAGTCCTTTTCTACATACAGCACTAGTATAAGGTTCTAGAGGTGGCTCCCATGTGACTCAGTTCACCATGTAACACTTAGCCCTTGACTACAATAAGCAACGGTACAAGATTCTAGAGGTGGATCACATGAAATTATGTTATCGTGTAGCACTTAGTTCTTTTCCAAATCACCACCCATTTGGTTTCTTCCACACAACACATGTGATTGCCTCAACACATCACCCTCATTTTTCAATAGTCCTCACATAATCACATATCGCCCTTCAACAACCATCTTTTGCCATGACCATAAACCATCGACATGGCACAAGCATTCACACATCATCATGCACAAGTTCCAAACATGTCACAAACCAACCATATCATCAAATATGCACAAAATCATAATCGGCCTTAACCAGCAAAAACGGTCCACTCGCACGTCTCTGAGTTTAAATCCATATTCTTAATCAAACGAGTTCAAAAAATTCTCAAATTTGAATATATTGTAAAGGACACATAAAAAAAAATATTTTTATGAAGACACCTTAACCCAGATCTTTTGATTAAGCTCAAAAATGGGTCAATCTAGTACAAAAAATTGTGTCCGTTTTCAGAAAAGTCTATTTTCCAAAATCAGTTTGGTTTAAGATAAAAAATTAACCATTTAATCTGAAATTTGAGTATGTTAAAATAAAAAATGTAACAGACAACTTTTATGAAGAAACCATTTTGAAATTCAAATCCTAAGAGTTAATAAAAATCCCTAGAATCCCAAAAGATCACAAATTTCAACATAGTCCGAGATTCTGTTTGCAAATGACGGAGCTGAAATTTCATACTTTTATATCTCTAAAATCTTGAGTAAAAATATATATCATAGCTGAAGATATATAAAAATTTCAAGGAATTAACCTCAAATTCGCAACCTATTTCGATATAAAAAAATGGCAAACGGCGAGGGTCCAAAACCATATCCAGAGAAATTCAGCAAATTGGGTTAATCTGCTTTCATTAGTGCTAATCTCACCAATTAGATCAATACTAATCCATATTAAGGCTAATTTAACCATTCTAGATTAGCACAAATCTATCTTAAAGACTAATCTCACTTAGTACTAATCTAACTAAGCAAATGAACACTAATCTAACATCTTAAGTGTAATTAACAACTAATCAATGATTATGGAGTTAACTCACTGGATTAGCGAGCAAACAGGTTCACAACGACGGTGACACGAAGGAAGTGAAGACCCGTGACTACGGCTGCTCCAAGGGAGGCTCGGAAGATGCTGAAAAACACCTTGCAATCTCACAACTTGAGTTGGGAACCGATTATGCTTCTACTGTATTTTGGAGCTACTGGTCAAAGCTAGTTTCAACTTGGCTTGGACTGAGCTATGGAGGAGATCTCTGCCGAGTGTTGATGGTCGGACAAGAACTATTGACACCGAGGAGCGGTGAAGCGGCTACAAAGCGTGGAGGAGTAGCACTGGACGCTGACGGAAGAGGATGGGGCGGCATGGAGTTGAGGGTGGAAAATAAAAGGAAAGCGGAGGTGGTGCTGGCGTGAAGTTTGCTATTAGAGGTGACAAATGGGTGGGTTGGGCTCGTATATAGGGCTAAAATGGGCTCGACCAATATTTGACCTATTTAACCCGTTGACCAATATTATTATAGTGTAAATCAAGTAACCCATACCCGACCCGACCCGTACTTTCTGACCCATACCCAACCCTCCGACTGTGCATTTAAAACCTATTAATATTCTAGGAAAATTCACTTACTATATGTTAATTTGATTAAAAACTTCAAATTAAATTAAAAATAGTAAATAAAATTTTAAAAAAAGTTCAAAAACCTATAAATGTAATATTTTTAAAAAAATTAAACTATGCACATGCTTATCTTATTTGAGTGAACAAACCATTGAATAACTAAAAAAATCGAATATGAAAGCTTAACTAAACCTAAAAAGCTCATTTTTTATGATTTTTTTTATTAAAAGAAAATATTGTTAAAACATTTTTTATGTAATACAATTTTTTAACAATTTTTATGCAAATTTTATAATTCTTCTTAAAAATATTTTAAAAATCGAACTTTTAAATTTTTTTTAAATATAATTTTAATAATTATTTTTCTTTTTCTCTTTTCTCTTTTTTCTTTTCTTCTTCTATTGGCTTGAAACTACTTTATCTGATTGATGGTCGCGACTCAGGCCACAGGCGAGATCGAGCACGCCGACGCGGCGGGCCAATCTCGCCGATCCGGCAGGTCGAGGCCCCGCCGACACCGGCAAAGCTCAAGCCTCGCCACCGTTGGTGAGACTCGAGCTCGCCGGGTGTTGGGTGAGGCTTGATCTCGCCAATCTCGCATGGCCAAGGCAGCCGGCACGCGAGGCTCGATCCGCCGACAAGGCCTTGAGTCTCGCCGCATCCCGCGAGGTTTGGCCTCACCCGACACGGCGAGCCTCGAGTCTTGCCAGATTTGGCAGGCTGCAGCCTTGCCGATGTCGGGCAAGCCTGGCCTCGCCGGGACTGGCGAGATCGAGCCCCGCCCGACATCGCAAGCTCAAGCCTCACCCGGCCTATTGCTGGCCGGGCTGTCGCCTTGTCGATCGGCAGTGCTAAGGAATGAAGAAAAAGAAAAAGAAAAAAATTATTATAATTTCAATTTTTATAATAAGAAAAACATTTTTATAATGTTAAAAAATGCCCTGGTTTAAACTTAAAGTGGGTTTCTTAATAACCCATTTAGATCAATTTCTTTTTGTATTTTATTTTCTCGGATCGATTTATGACCCATATTTAACTTTTATTTGATCAATATATGACCCATTTAACTAAAAATGAGTCATAATATGGGTTTATGACCGATTTTGCGAGTTCTAGCTGCTGTGAGGGTGTTGGCTGATGAGATAATGGGCTGGTGAAAAATGGAGTTGGTGAGGAAGTGGGTGGACGGGGGGAATGGGGGCTGTTGGCGGTGATGTGCCGAAGGAAGAAATGAATGAAAGAAGGTGAGTGGGAGGGAGATACGTGAGGAATAAATCGTGGGAAAAAAGATGAAGGGGAAATGGCAGAGGGGGAAGTCGGCTGATGGGGGTTCATGCGTGAATGAAGAAAGAGAAATGGGAGAGAGAAGGGGGACAAGGAACCAAAATGTCAAATTCAAGGAATCAATGAGGAGCAAGAGAAAATATCAAAGGAATGATGAAAAAGAACCCCAAAGTCTTCTTCCCAATTTTGTCAAACCATGAACCAATGGCTATTTTTCCCTCTTTTCTTCTTTCACCAATTGACTCTCATTTTGCGCCCAACATTCCCCTGCACACAGCCCATACGAATTTCTTTTCTTTTCTTCACATTTCAATCCAATTTGAAGGCCAAAAGCTCCTAATTCTGTCCACAAGTCCATAGATACTCCAATGGTTGATTTCTTTTCATTTCTTCACAAAACAAAGTCTTTTTGGAGGTCAAATATATCCCTTGAGCAGTCCCTACGAATTTCCATTTTACTTCCACAACCCAACTTAAATTGGTAGTCACTTCACCACTCAAAGGTGCTCATGAATTTCCACCATTTTTTTTTTTTCCAATTGTCCAAATCGAATTTTCCGCAAAATCCTGCACTCGACGGAATTTCCTAAAAATGAGATGATGTCCTAAAAATAAATCGTGACACGCCTAATGTTTGATTCCCAAAACCGAGCCAACCTCGTGGTTAAAATCAACCATACACGATTTTTAGTCTAATCCAACCTACCAGGTAGCTTCTTTAGAAATTTTACTACGCTATATCCGATAATGGCTTCACACTCGTGAGTGATCAGTCCCATAGAAAAATGACTATAGATGCTGTCAAGAAAAAGCCCATTTCATTTTATTAAGGCGTCAAATTCAAGATGTCACAATACCCATTGAACTTAGTGTTGTTTCCCAACTACACTTTTACCATTATCCATGCATTGATAAATAGCAAACCAATTCCTATCTGGTCTAGCATTAAACAAACAATTAGAATTCTTAATCTATCCATTAAACGACAAATTTTTATTGATAAACAAGAGATAATCAACATTATCCAAATTATAGTCTGTTACAGTTGCAACATCATCTATAGACTAAACTCTAATTTTCTTCTTACCATTCTCATTCTTTAGATTAACAATCCTCTTTAAGATGTCCCTCCGGCTACAACTTCTAGCAATTCGCATGAAACTTTAAAATTCCTCATTGTAAACTCACACGTCTCTTTGAAAAGAAAAATCCCGCTACCTTCACAAACATTCTAGACTACTATTTTTACTTAATTTCACAACTTAACAACCCCTAGATTGAACCTAGAAACTCGTAATTCACATGAACTGAATTTAGGGCTTAACTCTGAAAATTCCTCCTGATTAAATGAACAAAAAGTACGACTTTTCCAGACACTATGAAACGGAGTTAATCCGTCTTGTCCTTGTCTCCGAAGCTTGTAGGCACGAATGCTCTTTCTTCTTTTTTCTCCTTCCTTTCTTTTCCCTTTTCCTTCTTCTTCTTTGTAATCGTGCCCTACTTTTCTACCGTTTAGCCCACCCTTGTTGACAAGCTTGTCGTTTTCTGTTTCTTTCTTAAACCTGTAAATGATTACATTCAGTGTATCATTTTGATTTGAAAAATCAAGAGAGATTGAAGATCGAATATTAAAGCTCGATATCTACGTGGGACTTTCATATTCTAGTTCAAGCAAAATAAAAAGGAATGCTGATTTTTAACTATATTTGTGAAAAGGACATAAGTTGTCTCCGCGTTGGGGTCTTCTGGTTGTCTCGGTTCACTTTAGTTGCATTTAATGCTCGAAAGGAATCTAACACGACAAAGTCTGCCGAATTCTACTTCACCAAACATGCGAGAAGATAAGCATACGAGTTACTTGGTCGTTCTCTGCAGAGAGAATCTCTACGATATATAAAAAGCTATTGCCCTGTTTTTTTCCCTCTGCTTCCCTCACTCAACCTAAAAGCACAGAGGAAGCAATATGGATGTGGAAGAACAGAAACAGCATTTGGAGTCACTCCTGTTAGCGGTTCCTCGGGAGAAGGCGGCATCCACGTTGGGAAATGGATTCAAGAAAGATGAGATTTTCTCGGAAATAAGCAGCAACTGTCATTGGCTGGGCCATTGGTATCGGTGAACCTGATGATATATTGTTTGCAGGTGATCTCGGTGATGTTTGTGGGTCATCTTGGAGAGCTAGCACTTCTCTGGGGCTTCCATGGCCACGTCATTCGCTTCTGTGACTGGCTTTAGTATGTTGGTAAGACCCAACAATTCTTCCTCTTTAATCTTGAGATAAACCAACTAAGAGATGAAAGACTTTAAGAATTGGAAAGTAGCACCATAATATGTCACTTCTATGAAAGTTTTCTTCCAGGATATTATTTATCTTGAAAGATGTATAGTGCCACTTCTATTATTGACATGATTATAGGGGAGTTCCTGTTAAATAAACAGAGTTTAGCAATTGTTGGATTAATTAAGACTGCGTGCAGGCCTGCTTTCCAAGTACCATGTATAGATTGCCTGTCTATTAACCATAGCTCATTTTCAGATTATTGCAGTTTGACAAAGATTGATCTACAGAATCTATTATCTCTCTCAATAAGCTCAGTGTGCTAAATGTGTGATTTTCTCCCTTCTAGCTAGATTTAGCAATGTCAAGATTGGAAACTTAACGTTGGTGTTTGCCACAAATCAGCACAATTGTTAACTGCACTTAAGAAAAGATTGTTGGGGATCCTAGTCCGAAAATGAAATAGATGAAAGAATTGCCTTGTTCAGATTCCTTAACTGGATATAAGTTGAGTGAAATATGGCCACACACTCCTAATGCTCCTAGCAACCTCATTTGGGTTCCTAAGATATAGTGACAAACTTCTTGAATTTCATTTTGGGACGTCTAATTTGCTCCAACCACCATCTTATAGATGCTTGGTCCATAACAGACAGGAATGGCAAGTGCATTGGATACATTTTGCGGTCAGTCTTATGGAGCTAAGGCAATACCACATGCTTGGTATCCACAGCAGGGGCCATGATAGTTCTCCTATTGGCTAGCATTCCACTAGCTATCATTTGGGCCAACACTGGCCAAATCCTTCTATTCTTCAAGCAAGATCCTCAGATATCCGCAGAGGCAGGATCCTATGCTCGCTTCATGATCCCCAGCATTTTCGCATATGCGCCCCTGCAGTGCCACGTCAGGTTTCTGCAGACGCAGAATAATGTTGTTCCAATGATGGTCAGTTCAGGAATCACCACCTTCCCTGCATATTTTCATATGTTGGTTTCTGGGTGTTCAAGTCAGACTCGGAAACAAAGGCGCTGCTTTGGCAAATGCTATCTCGTACTGGATAAACGTGCTGTTACTGGCAATATATGTTAGAATTTCACCATCCTGCAAAAGAACTTGGACTGGTTTCTCCAAGGAAGCCTTTCATGGGATTCCTGAATTTCTGAAATTAGCAATTCCTTCTGCTGTCATGATCTGGTAATTCTCTAGCTTTTATGCTTCTCCTAGTTCACTTTTGCATAAAACTATATTATAAAAGATAAAAACTTGCGGGACAGTATACGAAACAAATGATGGTCATAATTTTTTTCAGAATCATCAATGGGCTGTCAAACCTTTTATTCTAGTTTATGTTCAGGATGTGATTTTTCCGACTTCGAAAGGATACATTTTCTTATTAATTGACGCTGACACTATTCCTTGTACAATATCGATATGGGTCTTTGCGATTCTGTAGCTCGAAGCAATCATGATGTTTTTGTTTGATTCTTTGCCCTGCAACAGCTTCGAGATTTGGTCCTTTGAATGATGGTCTTATTATCAGGACTTCTTCCCAACCCAAAACTCGAAACATCAGTCCTCTCAATCAGGTGCATCAGTACTTGTGTCAACAAGAAGCAAAAAAAATTGCTAACCTCTTTGCACCAGTTGTTATCATTTTTAAACAATGTGAACTTAATATCCTGTGCTTGTTTCAGCCTGAATACCTGCTCCTTTGGTTTACATGATACCTCTAGGGACTCAGTGGTTCAATAAGGTAATCTTAACTGGTTAACCTTTATTTAATTCAGTGGAACCTGCAGACGAAGCAGCTATCCCACAGTCTCACCCTTTCTTGGCCTTATTGTTGGCAGCACGAGAGTTTCAAATGAATTGGGTGCTGGAAGACCACGAGCAGCACGTTTGGCAATTCATGTTTCCTTAATGATGGTCGCCACAGAAGGCTTGCTTGCTGGTACTTCATGATCTTCTGTCGAAGGGCGTGGGGTTACCTCTATAGTACAGAAGAAGAAATAGTGAACTATGTAGGAGATATGTTGGTACTAATCGCAACTTCCAATCTTATCGATGGCATTCAGTCTGTGCTTTCAGGTATGCACCAAGTTTGTTTATTCTGACAATTAGGGAGGGTAGATGGAGAATGCCAAATCTCAAATATGTTGAAGTTAAAGCTGATTTGTACTTTGACTTTCTTTTTATGCTATATGTTACATTTTTAAGGCATTGCAAGAGGATGTGGATGGCAAAAGATAGGAGCTGTCATCAATTTGGGTGCCTACTATTTGCTGGGGCATTCCAGTGGCCGTATTCCTAGCTTTGTCTGTCACTTTGGTGGAAAGGTATTTTTACCTTTACCATTCTGCTGCAAAACGTCCTTTCCTTTCATCGTAACTGGTAGTCAATCCGATATTGCTATAATTGCTTTTTCTTCTATCGAGCTGTAGGGCCTCTGGACGGGGATTATAGTTGCACTCTTTGCGCAAGCATTGTTACTTGCGATCCTAACAGGATGTGCTCAATTGGGAGAAAGAGGTTACAGAATCGATAAATGAACGTTTTTACCATGTAAAGTACTATCCGATATATGGTTGGTGCTGACATTTGGCATTGTTGCAGGCAAAGAAAGCCACCGACAGAGTCCATAGCACCGTAGGCCTGCTGCTG